>JAWQFJ010001550.1:34751-64751 GCA_034096865.1 Theodoxus fluviatilis
TCTGCAGAGGATGGCCTTTATTATCTCCGCCGTGCTGTTTTAGATCGCGGATGGCGACTCCAAAAAAGGCCTCATGACGCCACCGATGCATATGGTTCCGGGCAGGCTTTCCCTTGATTATGACAGTAAATCATGCCGCATGATATTTCTTTAACGCGAGCTCCATCCCTTCCCGTCGAGTTTCGGAGGTTTTTTGAATGAAAATTTCTCCAGCCGTCAGTGTTTCCAAATTTCTCTTTTAATCTTCGATTTCACGCAGACCCGCGGAACAAGTGGGAGCAAGTCGATAGAGGGTCAAGAGGACTCCGGATTCGATAGTGCAGGTCATGATAGCCCCAATCCGAGCCCATCAGACAGGCCCGTCGTAACGGTAATACCGCGACTTGTTTGCAACTTTTAGCTCTTTTCAATCCCTCCTCTTGGAAGCCAAAGCAGATCTGGAAGGGAGAGCGTTCGCTCCCTGCTGTGAATCAGTGGCGCAGAGGTCCGTGAGAAGGAGATGCTTATCGGCCTCATTTAGGGGCACGCAATCCGTGGTCGCCCGTCAGCCCCATCAGACCAAGTCACGTGACCAGGCGGCCATCTTGCCCTTGATTTGCTTCAGGGGAGGGGGGGGGGGGGGGGACCGTGGAGGGAGATTTGGCGCCAAATTGCCCCCTGAAGGTCTGCCTCCCTCACCGTGGGCCTGGGGCACGAGAGGCCAGGCCAGATAATGAGGCCCGGGCTCGTCTGGGGCCTGCTAACGGCCCCGATACTATCAAGGCCTGCACTGGCGTAACACCATTGCAGGACTGACAGCCACTCGCTTCCTGCGATGGCGGAAAGCCGGTGTAGAAGTCCCCCTCTGCTCGCCGTCGAGGACAGCTCGCTGGCGAGCTAGCTGCCGTCCGCCCACTGACTTTTTCCCCCTCCTTCCTTATCCCTGCTCGTTTCTGCCTGCAAGATTGCCCATAGCAGACTCGGCTTGTCTTCCTTGAAGGGCACGGCTAACGTGAGGGAAAGTCTGCCGACTGACTTTGCCCTTCTTCCTCGCTCCGTGTTAGGGGTCAATGACGTGCACAGCATTAAGCCACACTCTTGGGGATGGGTCCGTGGTTGTTTTTCCCTCATTGCTTACCCATCCAGAATCCATTTAGCGCCATCTGCGCCAGTACTTTTTCGTCCTTATCTTCGCATTGTTTTTCCACCGGGAAAGCGTACGCCGGACTTAAGTCGTCTTTAAACTTCCATCTCTCGTGGCAAATTGAAGGCGCACAGTGCCCCCGTGTTTTTGAGTCGGGCAGGAAAATTGGAGAATGATGCTAAGCAACAGTGACTCGTGGCATTCCTTTGTGCTTGGCAGGTTGCGGAGCAGAAGAAAAAGATGGAGAAGCGGCCATTGACTTAATTCGGTCAGTGAGAGCGTTCAATTTTCGCAAAGTAGGATGTCAGACGCAGCTTCCTCTTGAGCGAGTCATGCAGAGTGCTTATAATGCAAAACCTGCAGGCCCTTGCGTGCGCTTCAACCGTTAATAACAAAATGCAGAGCCTATCGCGACACCGGCGCCGCAGTAGGGACGGCAGGCTGCATGGGCGATGAGCTTTGCTGCAGGGACTGCATAGCGCTCCTCCCTATCACATCTGCAGTCCACGGTATCACGTGTCTGGATCTTTCGCCAAAGTGTCGTGCGCAGGTGACCGCCGGAGACGTGATAGATAGATGGCTGCGCTACGGTTGCCAATGGGAACCGTAAAGGACACGCGCTGGGATTAAGACCGGCATCGTCTTCCCAGACGGGGATTTCCATTCTGTGATCCTTCAGAGTTTCAGCCATCTGAACCCGCAGAGCGTTTGGGGTGAAGCGAAGCCGGCGTGTTGGAACTGACGCTGCTGTCATGGTTTCGTGGGAGAAGGCAAATGGATGCTTTGTGGATCGTCGTTACTCGTGGCTATGAGCAAAGCTGTGTTGCAAAGGAAAGGATGGCCTCGGAACTGGACATAAATCGCGATTTCGGAGTAGAGTCCATGATTCTTGATCTGGGGTTGGCTCACCAGTGTAATTCTCCGTCTGGGAGATGGGTGCCATGATATTTGATATGCAGGTCTCCATAGTTCTTAATCTGGGAGGCGACTCCATGTATCTTGATGAGGCGATGGATCTAGAGTTCTCGATCTGAGGAGACGGTCTGAGACTATCGGGGACCGAGGTCAGGCTCCAAGGAATGGTGTGTTGGCCGTGACTGATGCTAAAAGTGGTGTAGAGGTCGGAAAGCATCCAAGACCACCCTCGCATCCTGATGTATGGCAGCTCCCGGACATGGACAGTAATGAAATAAATGCTTCTTTACATTTCTATGGACCGGCAGCGAGCAGGAGGCGGACGGGGACACGGTTATTCATGCAGGGATTACGACTCCGCCGTGGCAAGGAGGGAGCGGCGCCAGTCGTCCTTCCTGCAAATCATGCCAGCCCGCCTCCTGTTCCTCCTTATCCTCGGAGTTCTCTCTCGAGAAAAGAGCCAGTCGTCACTGAGGGAAGGGAAGTTTATATGGTCTCAGACGACGGAAGAAGAATGGCTTGTCCGAATAGAATCTTCATTTGTTCGAGATTTGTTGTACAGGAATGTGCGTAGTGGTGAAGAGAAGTAAGGACGATAATTGTTCTGAAAGGAATCCGAAGTGTTACTCACGTATGTCGTCTGCTGAGAGCAGGACTTCTTTACCGAGTCCTAATAGGGAACGGAAAGCAACAATGCAAACATTACTGCAGTCGTTTTAGATACGTAGAAAGAATGTCTATATTTATTACATCAGAACAACCACACTGTGGTCTGTTTTATGTTAGCTGATGAAAGAGGACAGAAATGTACATACATAAGACTAATCACCGAAGACTCTTCTACTCTCTGCCTGTCTTAAAGAAGCAGTATCTACGCCTTAAACTTTCTGGAAGAAAATGAAAGCTGCTGTGTGTACATTTTCAAGGGGCATGGAGACAAATTAAAGCGAAGGCTTGCACAGCCTCTTTTGTCATTGCTGGAACACTGCCAAACAACAGTCCAGAGCAGTTGGTGGGAGACATGATGGGTTTACCTCGGCACCATACAGGGTCGACCCTCTGAGACCTGTGGGGGCCTGTGAGAGCGTGGAGATGTAGATCTCATTGAGGAATGGGGTCACGTAGAAGTTTGCCCTCCGTCTCTACGGCTCAACATCTGCGGGGTTCACTGGGGACTGCTAGCTTCTGTGGCGTCCGTGATCGCCCTCCCTGTCTGCAGTACCGCACTGCTGGCGACATCATGGGAGGCCAGGGGCGGTAGCCCGCTACTTCCTGGCTTTGGTATGAATTATTCAGTAATTCGGGGCTTGGACTCCCATCTCTGCCATCGCACGCAGTGCCTCGTCCGGATATCTGTCTCCTTGCCATCCGCACTCGAAGGAACTCTCTTCTTCACGAGGAGGGAGGGGGGGGGGGGGGGGTGGCGGGACACGGTCGCGGAAAGTATTGCTCTCTAAGCCTCTTATTCCCATCTTCCAAGCAGAGTGTCTCGATTGATTGGAAATGGATTTCACGGCTATCGCAGCGGACCCGTCTGGTCGGACACGGGCTGTACAAAGATCGAGCCGTAGCCGACGCCTAATCTGTTCCCTCTTTATTCCTCCTTTTCAGCTCTCGCACAGCAAACACCACTGGACGGCATTTTGTGCTGCCCTCAAATATGAAGAGTATCAGAGACCCTGGGCCGAGGCCGGACGGTGGAGGGACCGGAAGGAGGGGAGGGGAGGAGTTGGGGGAGGAGCAGGGGAGGGAAAGAGGTTCGGGAGGGCGAAGATTTGAGGGGGACATCACTACGTGTCACTGGCCTCTAGGGGCGGATGGCCGTTTTTTGCAATATTGTTTGCTGGTAGTTTTTCAACTTCCAGAAAGACCTGTCCGGATATATTTACACGAGAGTCGCTTCCTCCTCGACCGACTTCGCGATCGGAGCGGTCCCAATCCCTGGGTTTTTTTTGGTTTCTCTGGCACCGCGTCCTGACAAGTTTCCATGTCTTCGGTGTAAGCTGATGTCAAACGGGGAGTATTTTTTCCAACATGTAATATTAGACAACTACTTGAATGCATTGTTGGAGCTAAAGGACTCAATTATGGTTATGTGAGTTCCGGTGCGTCCGTTTGATGAGGGATATGTTTTATCATAATTGTGAGAACAAATGTTTTTACCTTCCGAGCATTTCATAGATAGGAATCAGTGTTCCTTTCTCTCTTTGAGCCAATGAAGTAGGCAAACGGGACTGACGTCGAGGTGTAAGAATCCGGACTAAGGTGTACAGATACCTTTGTCCTCGAATGACCAGCAATTCGCCCTGAGCGCCCTCAACCTTGGCACTTAAGGCAATCAGGATGACTGGCCTCTTTGTATGGAGCAATCTCGAATACCAGCCCTCCGTGCTTGGGCAGATAAACCCTCAAAGCGCGAGGAGTTGGTGGATGTTTGCAAGAGCGGTCTCTCTACCACAATGCCGAGGTCGACCTCGGTGAGAGAGGGACTGGAATGAGGAGTGCGAGCAAGGAATGGGGTGGGGCTGTGGAGACAGAGATAGAGAGGAGCCGAGACCAGGTCTGCTGCGAGTCTTGTCACTGGCTGTCTTTAGGACGCTGGCTGGGGCGTCTCAGGGTGACGGACTGCTCTTTGATGAGTCCTGCTCCGCGACTCTGCCGAGCAAACAGAGTGTCCTCCCTTTGCGCCCCGTCCTGGGGTGATCTGCAAAGGCAGACTGCGCTCTGTCTGGGGAGGGGGAAAGGGTTGTGGGGTCGGCTGGGGTGGAGTTGGAGGGTGTTGTCTGTGATGGATGGTCCTCCGATTACTCCGCAGTCCGCGACACACCTGCCCCACTGTCTCCAGAGACGGTGGCTTCCTCTGTCAGACAGGAGCAGACGCATTCCGGCCTCGGCTCAGCGTGCGTGTGGTCGTTGGGGGAGTTCGGTTGTACGCACGTACTTGCCGTGCAAGTGCAGCGTCTTCCTGACAAATGTTGAAATAAATAAATGATTTCTTTTCTAAGGCAAGGAGTCTTTATCTCGGTGGTTGCGAAAATCCACCCCACCTTCGCTACAAACTGATAACAAGAGCGACATCAAAGGACAGCGCTCTGTCTCTATAGCGGTGGAGGTGGAGTCTCACCGGTTGCCGAGGCGTGAGTTTGGGTCAAGCCAAGGGTCCTCTCCTCACGTCTCCCCACAACATATGGCCGTCCTCGTATTGACTTGGACGTTGTGCTTTATTTGCCCTTGTCGATGCGAGGGGATAACGTCAGGGGAGGAACGCCTAACTTGCCCCATTGTGAGTTCCATAGTGGGACACCGTCGGGGGTGGGGGTGGGAAGGGGGGCGGGGGGAGAAGAGTGGATCCCCTGCCTCCTCGGGACTTAGTGGGTTTGCATGGAAGGCCAGTCTGTGATGTCGTCATCGAGGAGGTCCACTTGCGTCTGGGAGTCTTCGCGAGTGTTTACCTAGTTAACCTACCCCGGTCCTTCACCTGGTGTCTATCCCTGTTTTCCTTTGTCATTTCCATTATCTAGAAGGGCGAGACTTCCTCCAAGCCACGAGGAGAGAAGAAGAGAGAGAAAAAAATGGGAGGGGTGGGTAAAGAGAATGGGGGTGGGAATTGAGAACTTCAGACCCACCCACCCAGAATACTTCCACTTTTGTTTGGCAGCCAAGCTTGAAGATGTCTGTGCAGGAGAAGTGTCTGGCAGCTTGGTAGTGTTTTTCTTTGCGGAGAGAAATCCTGTCCGATGACATGGACCCTCTGGCTAATCCCATCCGCGTGATGTTCTCTTCCAACACGAGCTGTGGGCATGATCTCCCCCCCTAGGGCCAGGCCCGTGTTTGCTCTCAGCCCCGCGTGTTAACTTACCTCCCCTCGCCAAACAGCCCCCCACCCCCACCCCCTTAGGTGCCCTTCCGCCCCCCCCCCCCTCCTTCTCTCTCACTTTCCCGTTCTTCTCCCTGCGCTTCTTTTTGTGTCTGTTTCTGTCTCACACCTGCCCGTGCTTCACTCCCACCTCTTGTGCGTGGAAGTGTAGCAGTACTGTGTTTGTCTTGCATTCTGTCTTCTGTGTTGTGTGTTTTTCAAACTCGCCACTGCAGTCATGAATTCATTCCAACTGCTTCTCTCTCTCTCTCTCTCTCTCTCTCTCTCTCTCTCTCTCTCTCTCTCTCTCTCTCACTCTCTCTCTCTCTCTCACTCTCTCTCTCTCTCTCTCTCTCTCTCAAGGTTTCCTCTGAGAGAGTTAATCTCCTTTCTTTTCTCTTTCGCTCTTTTTCTTCTAAAATCTTTCCCCTCTTCTTCTGTCCGTCTAGAGCTTATCTGTCTGCGCTTTCTCGCCTGTCCCGTGGCTGTCAGACTGGTTGCGAAGCAATTTAGACGTATTTCTCTCTGCTTACGTCATTGGAGGCTGCGCGTACCTGCTTCGGTCTTGATAATGGCGGAGCTATTTGCCGACTTGCGTGTGCGTGTTTGCCTACCTGTCTGCTTCCTACGTGCCTCTTTGCCTACCTGCCCCCCTCCCGTCTTCGTCCGAGTTTGCCTGCCTCGCTGGATTTTGCCTTGCCACTGCTTGTCTGCCTCAGCCTGCAGTGTGTCTTCACTTAACTTTCTGCACTGAGTCGGCATTTGGTAGTTTTGTAACATTTGGATTCTTACCCGAAATGTATAGGGTTAAACTTTCCTTTTTTCTAAATTATCACATCAACGCGAGTGTCTGCTCAGTAAAAAAAGGTCGGGTTTTTTTGTCTTGTGAAATATTTGGGTATATTAAATTAGTATAACCTTAGTGGAGTTATGTGCTGCAAATGGCCGCAATACGTTTATCCTTCTTCCCAAGCAACCATCCTGTTTGTTCATCCATGCACCTGTCTGCCTGCCACCTTGAGGTCATCCCGCAATGTGGACACCAGATGGTACCACGCGTTTTGCCTGTCTACAACATGCTGGATAATTACTTCTGCTTGTCTGCCATCCCCACCCCCCAACCCCCCAACATACCTCCCACCTAACCCCCACCCTCAGGCTGCAGGTACATTGCCAACATCAACCCTTTCTCAGCCAGAATCAAGTCTTTCCGCAAACATCGCCTGGCTCTCGTTAACCCTTTTTCTCCAAATTGGCATGCTCGTTCAAGTCGACGCTGCTTGTTTCAATAAGGTTTTCAACTAGAGAAAGTGACAGCTCGTTGGATCAGACGGGTGTTGCTACTTCTCTATTTATCCTGTTGACTGCATGTACCGCCATGTTAAATGTGTGAGTGAAAACTTTCTTCCAGATTCTATGTATTTGCATTAAGTATGTACGGGAGGTTTGTTGTTGGGTTTTTTAGAGGGAGGAACTTCATTTCAAGATATCATCGCACACATTTAGTGCCAGAATCACTGCGAGGCAAACTGGGAAATGTAGGCCAGAAGGGCTGATCCAAACCAGAACGGATCATATACGAGTACAATGAGTACACGGAGAGTGTGGAAAAGCTACTGGCCTCCTTGCTGTAAGTCTGCAGACTGACATAGAATGGCCCGAGGAACGCACGTGAACTGTCGAATTAGCTTGGACTGGATGGACAATGGCTTTCGGGGGGTGGGGGGTGAAGTGGTGTTAAGATGGGGGGGTTAGAGAGATGAGGTATGGGAGGGGGTTAGAGGTAAGTCAGTGGGAGGAGTGGCCAAATGGGAAAAGGGGTGAAGGGGGAGGGTTGGAGGGGTTAGGGTGTTACTCTATGCTGCTTGGCACAGGGCGGACGACAGTGGTTAGTGGCGGTGGGGGTGGGGGTGGGTGGGTGGGGGGAGCAGTCCTGGGTAATTGTCTACAATTTTCTGGTAGGTGAGACAGGCAATTCCAGGCGCCTGCCCAGGGAGGATTCAGGCAGCTGTTGTATGAAATAGCTGGTCGATATTTACAGCCCGATAGAAGTCAATCCATTTAGGCCACCATCAGTCATCGGCCAGTGGCAGGTGAATGCTTGTCGAAGTCCTTCTGCTCTCACCCGCTGTACGTCTGTGGTGAATACCCTTCTACGCCACTATGGCGTCCTCTCCTCTCTTTGGAACATCCGTTATGACTAAAACCATGCAATTTTACCTTCAACTCCCAGGTATTATCTTGTCTCACTCGATCATATGTACACCACTCCTTCAAACACATCCAGATCTCTGCCCGCCATTTTTCATACCTGACCCCTGTCATGCCGTCCTCTTCCCCACTAAGCTCCTCAGTCTCTGATGGAGTTTCTGCTCTCGGTCTAACCATCTCCTTTCTGTTCCGTCTTCATAGCAGCTTGCTGGCGTCTTGCCCTGTCGCTCTGAAAGCTGTGTCCAAGACGGGGAGGGCGAGCAATAAACTGGAGCGGCGTTACGGCTGAGATGACAAATTTTCAATATCGCCAGAGTGGTTTTTTTTCGTCTTTTCTTCCCGAGGAGGGATAGGGAGCCGAAGGGGGTAGGGGTGGTAGGATTGGAAGGGGATGAAGTGATCAATAGGATAATGCGAGTTGTTTCCACGGGAGAGAGCGTGTTGGGGTGTAAACTGAATCAGGAGCGCGCCATTGCTGGGAAGACGAAGTCGAGTCCCTGGCAGCCCTTCCATTCCATGTGACGCAACTGGCTTACAGGAGCCGTGGTCTTCATCTCGCTCCGACGTTTGCTGATTGATCTTCGTCAAAGTGGCTCGCTAAGTACTTTATCTCTAAACAAATTGAAGAAGGAATGTCCATATTTGAGGTTCCCATTTCCCTTTTTTAGAGGGGGTAGAGAAGGCGAAGGAGGGGAATGGAGGGGAAAAGGGGTTCGTAAACATGGGAAGGCCAGAACGTTGTGCTGATGGTGCGACCGTGGCGCCATGATCCCATGTCTCTGGGAGTCGCTGCCGCGGAAGTAATCCGATACTGTAAATCTTGTCGTCCACGACCAAAATGAAATTCAATTTTTGACAAAATTAATCGCGGGCGTGTTCGGCCTTCTCCCCACTCTCATTCTTTGAGCCATCTTCCACTCATCAGGCATCCTTTATCGCCCGCCATCGACCGTGCCTCTAGAGGAAACGCTCTTGCCAGGGCTGGCCCAAACTTTGACTTTTTGGCGGCGTGAGCGATGCCTACCGTCAGGCCGTGGACTTCCAGCCAGAGAATGTCAAGCGGCAATGGGGGCCTTGCTTGCCTCACCTCCACCCCCGAGGCCATTGCGCCTCGTTGGCGTCTCGTCCAGGGTCTAGGGGAGGGGAAGGAAGGAAGGAGGGTGCAGGAGCGTGTCTGCGAGGAGAGCTTGTTTACGGCTCGCGGTAAACTGGAGGTGTAGCTGCGCAGACAGCGGAGGCAATGCCTTGCAGATGTGGCCAGGGTCAGGAGGACAAGAGCTGGGATCCGCCCCGAGCCACAGTCATCTAATGGCCGCAACGCTCACCCGTTTCCTCTTTTCCTCGCAACCCCTCATTTCCTATACCTTCCTTGGGGAGAGGCAGAAGGGGAAGGGGTGAGGTTGGAAGAGGAGGATGGAGGGATGGAAAGAGGTATGGTCGCGCAGGCAACAGCGCAGTGATTCAGCAGCACGCACGGGAGAATATGGCCGAAACTAATGGATATGACTCCCAGGTCGAAGGCGCTCTACACGGTGCAGGCTTTTAGCAGGGAGGCATTTCATTCTCGGGAACTTTTATATCTAGTCTGGAAGGAGGAAGCGACGCCCTGACTTTTGGTCAGGCGCCTGCAATGATGGATCATAAAAGGCGCCGCGGGTGGAGATCCTGAGCCCGAAATGGGGGATCTGGCGCGGCCTTCCACCGGCCATGCGATGGCATCACCAGGGTTTAGTCACCGACCTAACCCTCGATAGTGGCGGAACCCTCGACAAGCAGTAGACGGACTGAACAGAAAGAAGGGAGAGGGAAGAGATAAAGGGGTGGGAAAGGGGGGAGGGGAAGTGTTCGGGTTGAGGGAGTGATTTTGGGGGTTAGGGGTTGTTTCGGGAAAATCATTGCATCGACTCCCCAACGGCTTGTGGCCCGAGACGCCATTCTTGTATACTGTATTGATGAAAACTTTCATTTTCCCGTGTGCCGCTCGCAGAATGGTCTCGGGTTGGCGGCCTTCTCCGCCAATACATCAGGCTGGCGCACAATAAAAGCCCCACAATGCAAGACCCTGGTCTGAGGCCCGTGACAGGGGTGGCTGCAGCCAGCTTGGACACAAAGATTCGGGAGGGGGGTGGGGGTGGGGGAGGGGGTAAGGTGGACAAGGGAGGAAGGTCTGTAGGCCTATGGAGAGAGAGGGTGTAGGGGTCAGGGAGATGGAAGGTGAGGGGGGCCAGGGAATGAAAGGGGGCCCAAAGGGGGGTTGATGGGAAGGGGTTGGGAAATCGTGGCAAGGGCTTGCTGTGGTGGGGTGTGTAGGGGAAGGTGAGAGCTTACCAGAGGTGAGGGGGTAGTGGTGGGATATTGGAGGGGAGGAGGGGAAACACTGCCTATCAAATCCAGCCAACATGGTGTGAATTAGATTTGCCATCAGAGGGCAGCACCCACGCACTCGCCGCCTGGTGGACTTGCCAGGCTGTCTGGCAGTCAATTGCCCGCCAGAGTTACTCGCCCTCTGGAGGCAAGAGCAGGAATCAGCTTATGGCGCTGTAAGCAGGGATGTAAGTGATAGAAAAAAAACTATTAAAGAAATTCACAATCGAAAGTTTTACCAGACTTAAAGAACCACTTGGTTCTTTTGTCGAAACAAACATTGAGTATGACATTGCACAATGAATATCTTTTCCGATCTACCACAGCAGATTTAACTAATAGTGATACGCCTTGTGAAAAAAATTGGCTTGTGCGGAATCGTAACGCCGCATGAAAGCATAGGAAGTCCTTGAGAAAGTCAACTTGCAACGTCAAGCACTGTTTGTATTTTTAATACGTCTATGGTGACATGTTGAGAGCTTCCTGGTTTTTCAAGACACCCTTTCATTGATCCGGGCGATTTGCGAGTCTGGTGGGTCTCTGCTGAAACTCACGGCACCAGTTCTGTGGAGTGCAGCAGTGGCAACTCCTCTCTCCCAGAGACTTCAGGCCGAAAAGTGTGGGTCCCCTGGGCTTGGGCACAAGGTTGCTTTCCCCCTGGGGAGCGACTGAGCCTGCTAGATGGCTACAGGATGTCTGCCTCACGGCGTCTGTCACGCCAGCTTCTTCCACCGCCTTGATATGGAGCAAGTTTACTCTGGAAAGGTTGGGGTTAGGTTGCCCCTCTAACCAATTTATTGGCGTGCACTCTCGGTTTTTTCAAGAGATTAGCTGCCCCGTGGAAGTGTTTGTCGGACTATCGCTTGTTTCGATCATGTCAGGGAAAGAAACCGTCGCTGCTGTGAAACCGATGGTCTTTTTTCTCAACAGTCCGGCTGAATTATCTCCTACTCTGTAATTGAACACTTGCCCATTACCGTTTTTAGTGCCTCCTTTCCTTTCAAGAGCTGATGAAATAAGTTTCCTTTTCCCCCGAAAGGAATCGATAGTCTCTGTTCCAAGATCGATGCTCACCGGTGAAACAGGCCAAGTCGAGAAGAGGAAATGGACATCGCGGTGAGTGACTCGAATCGAAGATTTACTCTGGTCGGACCGTTCCCCCGGGTGACCTCGCTCACCCATACGCTTTGAACGGGTGCAACACCCAGGGGGAGGGCTCGCTGGTCAGGCGGGCGAATATTGGGAGGCCCGAGGATCGCGGGAAGAAGGAAGCCGTTTCAAGGCCGTCCCAGCGGTCGTGTAGACGTCGGAGGAAGCAAGAGTGGCGGTGAGCCGTGCCCGCTCCATGACGTTACGTCGACTGCCGGAGCCGGAAAACGTCGACCGGTGCCCAATAAAGACGGCTGTAAGTCAGGGCGCGCTCGCTGGAGGCCAGAGGTCAGGGAAGGTCAGGGCAAGGGCTCTCGTTGAAGGACCGCTGGAAGTAGACCTACGTCGTTGCGGGCAAAGCGATGCAGATTGATGCTGCAGTTACGGATTTCAGGAGTGAAATACGTCCCTTCTCGTCAGTTCTGATCATCGATGGGAGAGAATGTTAAGATTCATGCAACTGGTAGAAATGAGATGTGGTATGCAGGTTTGAGTACCGGGATTCATAGCATGCAGTTTCCATAGAGGTCGAGTTGTGTGCAAACGAAAGGAATGTGACTGCATTTCGTCAGCAAAATCGCTTTTTTGTGGACAGTGCATGATGAAGAGGCACTTATCGGGGATGGGGCGGGTTGGCAAATTGCTGGGAGGAAATGAATGCAGCGATCGTTTTAAATGACCTCAGTGTTGGGCAACGGGTAGAGCACGACGCCGTCTCCCATCTACAAGCACGTTCCGCATTTTCAATCTCGCTTCTTGTACGCACTCTGCGTACACTTCCCATCCTCTCTCTCTCTCTCTCTCTCTCTCTCTCTCTCTCTCTCTCTCTCTCTCTCTCTCTCTCTCTCTCTCTCGCCTCCTCCTCCCCCTCTTTCATATTTTCTTTCATTCCACTGAATTACATCACATTCATCGATCGGATAGGCACGAGCGAGGAGGGATGAATAAAAGTTTCGCGCCACACCAAATTCCGGAACATCGCCGCTATGGCACGGGAGATGGCTTCCCTGGGGGATGTGCATGCATAGAATTCAAGCATGTGCCCCTTGTACTCCTGGATTCTTCGCTGCATCCCAAACATTCGGACCGCGCCGTCCACAATGGGCGGATGGCTGAGGACGCTGGCAGTCCGGGATGGGAATGGCATTTGATCTGTGAAGAGGTGAGTTCGCTATTGACCTGCGCGCTGCACTCCAGATGAGCTCAACGTGGACGCCCTCGACTCGCCTCGGACCAACTCCGCCTGTTGCACGAGGGGAGGGAGGTTAGATGGAGTAGGGCTAGGCGGGTCCGAGATGGGGACCATTAGGGTAGTTTGAATAAGGGGAGAAGGGAGGAGGGAAGAGGGACATTGGGATGGGATGGAGTGGAGGGGTGTCCTCGTGGTCCCTTGGGTATGGGTAATACAGAGGGAATGATGGAAAGAGGGGGGGGGGGGAGGAGAGGAGACAAGGGTGAGAATGATGCAATTAAATTAGTAGATGAGAGGTTGACAACGGGGAATAGAGAAAGGAGGGAAGGGTTTGTGACGATGTCGTGAATAGAAGTTGGCGATGGAGTGGAAGACAGTGAATGGGAGAGAGAGAGAGAGAGAGAGAGAGAGAGAGAGAGAGAGAGATAGATGGGGATGATGAGGCAGGGAGTGGAGAGAGCTGTGAGGTGGAGGAGGGTGTGTGTTTACCCAACCTCTCCACGGGCCACTTCTCTGTCAGCGTCTGTCACTCTCTCTGGGCGCCTGGCCAAACCCTGCCCTGAGTGAGGGGTCAGCCATCCAGCCAGGCTTTTGGGAACGAGGAAAAACATCAAGCAGTCAGGTTTGATTCGAATGCTGCTCCTTGGAGCCGTGGTCAGCGGCCTTAACCTTATCGGAAGGGCATCATCGCATACTATGTGTCTGTTGGAGAGATGTGAGGAAAAACAAGGAAACTGTTCGTTTACATATATTTCTGATCCAGCCAAGAGCTAACCTGCTGCCTATACATAAGGAGCGCATATTCTATATTGTGTCTAACGCTGCGATCCTTGAAGTTTACCCCAAATAATGATTTTTCGCTGCTTGATCTCTTCTGAAAAACGTACGCAGGCAACCGCTATGCCATACCTTATTCCAGGAATCTTTGAATGTGTCGTGTTTTCACTTCTTTGAACCGAATGACCATCGTCTCATCCAATGCTAACAAATGGAAGGCTGCAGGTCTGCGACTGAATTAATTGGCCGCGAACTATCCAGGGTTTCCACCTCTATTGGAGTTTGCATTTCTGCTGTCCCGAGTACCATTTCATAGATGGCTTCGCCTTTTGCCAAAGTACTTGCCATAGATTGTGCAGAGAAGGTATCCACCAAGAAAGTAAAGAAAGAAGGGAACTATTTTCCCCGCAGACTGGGTGGGTGGCTGTGACGGCCACGGAGGCCCGATGGTCAGAAAGGTCCAGCCAGTAGACTCTCCCCTGTCGGTGATGCAGTGTGAAGGTTGCTCCTGAGCAAATGCAGCCCTGAAGCCACGACCTACTTATGGCTGACTGTGGAGAGGCAGGTCTCTGACCCCTATGTCTGCTCACACTGTCTTCTTCCTCGCCCTCATCCCACATCATTTACCCCTAGCGCCCCCCCCCCCCCTACCCACCCCTCACGTTTCACCTCTTACCTTCCCCTGTTGCCTGATAGTAGCAGACGTGCCTTTAGTGGAAGACCCCGGGGCCCGGGGCCCAGACCTTAGTAACTGCAGACAGGCAGGCAGGCAGGTCTCGAGCTCTCATGGCTTCCACACCCCAGCCCTGCCCCTTGTTCTGGCTACCACTACCACCCTCACCTCTGCAGTGTTACATTTGCAGACTCTCGTAGGAGGGCGATTTAAAGGCTGCGATGCGTCTAGTTGGAGAATGTAGAGAGTCGGATCTGACGTCTGTGTACGGTGTAAAACATCATTCACTAACCACCCCCATTCCATACTCGTCACCACCTCCCCCACCACCTCTCTATTTCTTATCGCACCCACTTCCACCCTTCATGTTGTAACCCTTTCTTACGCACCTCCTTCCATACCCACCTCCTTCCATACCCACCTCCTTCCATACGCACCTCCTTCCATACCCACCTCCTTCCATACCCATGCACCTCCTTCCATCCCAGCCTCCGCTGTCTACGAGCGGCAGACATATTCCGTTCGGACACATCGTAGCCTGGCCGGTCCCAGGACGCGGATTGGGAAGGCAAGCTGTCTGTGGATGGCGGCCTCAGTTAATAATTCAATTTCGTGACGGGGCCAGAGTCTGGGCTTCATTGCCTGTAAGTAATGCATGGCTCGCTCGGCGAAAGCGCAGAGGGAAAAGAGGAGAGGTGGGGGGTAGACAAGAGCGGGGTCAGGGGAGGTGAGGAAGGGGATGAGGTTGGGGTGCAGTGGTATATTGTGGTAAGGGGAGGGGGAGGGAATGGAAGGGGGGGGGGTGCGAGGGGCTGAGGAGTAGAAGCAGGCGGCAAGGCGAGAGTGCGGTACTGCTGCAGCTATCGATGCCCCCCCATTGATCCAACGGCGATAAGACGCGGACTCGAATTAGCTCCGCCATCGCTGCGGATTCGCCAAACATTGATTGCAAGCTGGAAAGATGAGGGGTAGGGGACTGGGGGAGAGGGCGTGGAAGGGGAGGGTGGAGACGTGAGGGGGCGAAGGTTGAGATCATGGGGAAGACCCGAGTTCCGACAAGGTGCTGCACCCCACTGTGCATGCTTTATCTACCATCGGAGCTATGGGAGGGTGCCGGGGTATGGAGTATGCAAGGGGTGAATGCAGCGTACTCTCCTTGTCTCCCTTCCTCCCACCTCCACCTCCCACGACTTTCAAACCCAGGGCCCAGGAGTTGATGAGAAGGGGCGGTGTTGGAAGGAAAAAAGAGATCGCCTATCTCCATTCTGAGGCGTGGGGAGAAGCCTAAGATCAGATGCAGGCCGTCTTCCTCCATCCTGATTCTTCAGCTGTATCTGTGGGTAGAACATTTGTGCCAGGAATCTACTGCACTGACACGAATTTGGTCTGACGGAGCTTTCTCGAATCGCACTCCTGCACTTTGCATGCAGCACTGACGAGCACGCCATCTGACGGGAGAGAGAGAGAGAGAGAGAGAGAGAGAGAGAGAGAGAGAGAGAGAGAGAGAGAGAGAGAGAGAGAGAGAGAGAGAGAGAGGTCTGTGAAAAAATGTACATTTTTTCAGTCACAAACTCTCTCTCACCCTGAGAGATCCACGGAGGTGGGGGTGGAGGTGTGCAAATGCCATGACGAGGTTAATGGGATGGAGTCGGGCTCTCAGGAATTATGGAATTTGGAAAGGAAAGACAAGGGAGAAAGGGGGAGAGGGCTGAGGGGGGTTACAGGGATACAGGGGACGTGGGGGTAGGGTGTCGGAGGTCGGAAGACAGCGGGACGGGATTACTCTACTGCCGGCAAGGGCTGCTGGCGCTGGCGCTCTGTAATCGCAGCTTCCAGACAGCATCCGTCCCCTGGAGTCGGGAAATAACAGGCTTAGTCCGCCAAGCCGCCCCCTCCTCCCTGACCCCCCCCCTCCCCCCTCCTCCCTCTCCCCCTTCCTTCCTGTTCCCCTTCCCACTGTGTCTGTCTCCATAATCCCCATTCCCGTAACCTGCCACCCTATGCCTTCTTCCTCCACCTCTACTTTTTGCCCCCCCCCCCCCCCCCTCCCACCCCCACACCATCTCTTCCTTGCCCTCCCTCTCTCCATCATGCCACTCCACCCCTGCGTCTAGTCAGAGAGGCTAAAAAAATCCTACCCGTAATAACTACGTTCTCCAACGCCACCCCACTCGGGCTGTGACTACTCCAAGTGTCCCAGCAATCTCCAGGAGAAAAAAACACACCACACCACGCACCCCATCTTCTGCTGCTGAAGGCGTCGAATCACATCTTGTATCATCCGGATATTTTGGAATAAACTTCCCTCCCGATGTTTGATTTGTTTTTCTGGGGCGATCCAATTTTTCGCTCTTGCCCGTTCCTCTCGCGGTGTAGCGGCGGCGCTCGCAGCGAGAATCCTCGCTGCTTCTTTTTCTTCCTGAAGGCTTCTCCTCCGGTTCGAGCGCCATGCGGACTTAATTTTTTTGTGCTCTAGCTTCGTCTCTCAGGGTGTCTCCTAGGGTTAGCTTTGTCACCGTGGAATCCAGTCGCAATTTGTTTTCTCCCTCCTTCCTGGCTTCTCCAGTCCTTCTTAGGTGACATCTCTTCCTCAGCATCTGAGAAACGGGGGGAGTGAAGGAGGAGGGGAGGGGGAGAGCAGAGAAACAGAAGAAAGGGAGGGAGAGAGGCAGACTGGAGGACGGGGGGGGGGGGGGGGGGGGGTAGTCGGGGTAACTCCAGTGACGGGAAGGCTCCAAGACCTCCGGACTGGCTCAGTTCCCGCCATTTGTCCCTGTCAGCCCGCAAGACCCGGATGGAGATGAAGCGGCGTCGCCCTGACCCCGCAGACGGAGAGGGCGCCATTTTGGTATCTGTCCGTGTCCAAATGGCCTCCCGTCCCAATCTCGTTCTGTCTGCCCACTCTCCGGCCGAGATTGCAACACAGGCTGAGGTTAGAGCGAGAGAGAAAGGTCGAGTACTTATGCAGTGGTTTGCCGGCCAAATAACATTCTTCTGTCACTTGCGCCACCTAGATGGCCCAGATTTTCAGGGTGGATGTTCAGCTGCCCTCGATCGATGAACTCGGAAAATGAACTCGCCCTAAGAACTGTTTTAGTTGGTCGCCATCGTGCTGACTGTTTGTAGAGATAGAGAGTTCACAAATAGAAAAAAGGCAGCTCATCGAGATCTCGCAAGTTTAATTATAGAAGATCCTTCGCACTCTCTGGGCGATGCACCGAGAATCCCTTTGCTGAGGAATGCAGGGAGAAGGTTTCGCTGAGGTGTCTGGGAAGACTTCAACACGCGCCGCAGAGGTGACTGCTGTTTAGAGGCTGGAGGAGCGAGCAGGTGCGTCTCGCCCCGACCAAGTGGGTTGGAATGCCGGGGAAAACTTCCTGATAACAACTGTCAACACCATGGGAAGCGGTTCTTGTGCCCTCGGCCCTGAGTCTGGACTTCACAGCCTTGTGGCAGCACTACAAGAACCAGAAGCAAAAGAAGCGTCTGCAGAAGCAGCTGTGGAAGGAGGAGACGGGGATGAGGGAACCCGAGCCTCATCAGCTGGCGTGCCTGTCTGTGGAGGACGCGCCGCTCATTGTTTCCACACGCTGCAGTGTTTGTGTGGGCCGTAGGAGGCAGACCACATGGTGGCTGGTCTCAGCCTGGTAGACAGTGATACCCCTGCCCCTGGCAGCGCACAGTCCTGTTCACCTTCCTTGAATCATGCAGTCACGCGCTGACGCAAATGAAAAGAAAAGATTGGTCATGACCGATATCACAGTGCATTGGTCCGATTAATCAGACTGAAGTTCCCGAAACACTTTTGAAGTAAGCGTCTGCTGGAGTCGTGACGAGGTTGTATGGTGTACTGCCTTGGGCAGCTGTAAGAAAAAGATCATACTGAGTGTCATAGAAACATACCGTCTTCTGCGGAATATCTAGTAAAAATTCTATAATTTAGTGGTTGAACATTTTGATTTTGTCATTTGTGACTTCTTGGCCTCGCTCACGCATGCACAATCATGAATATTTGCTGCCTGTGTATAACAAAGAACTCCCTACCTGAGTCGACACTCGCACGAGGGCGAAACTGTTGAATCAATATTTTGTAAGAGCTGGAAAGTTTCGTTGCATACTTACCAACATTTAGTCGAAGAATGAAAAAAATATCCATAATGAAAAACAAAAGTGCTGAGAAAGCTAACTTTGATTGTTTGTTCAGGCATCTATTTATAAAAAGTCAATTTTAGACTTACTAAATTTCTTGGACTGCAGGCGACGCGTAAAGTAGAACCCAAACACCGACGGTAAATGAAAGTCGTTTTAACTCAGGGCGAGCACAGATGCAAATTTTCGACACAGTTCAGTTGTGTGTTTGTTTTATGCCTGAAGAAGACTTGTAAGTCGAAAATTTGCATCTGTGAGTTAAAGCGACTTTCATTTACCGCCGGTGTTTGGGTTCTAAGTCAATTTTTACCTTCCAAAATATCGGGGCCATGGGAATGGATAAGTTGAAATCGCTAAGGAACCCATGGGGATGGGTGTGGCTCCGCCTGAGACAGACTAAGTGTTTACTCCACAATCATGTACAAGACACGTGGGAGAGACGAGACGAATGCATTCTGCAGACGGGCTCTGCATCCACTCCATCTCAGACAAAGGCTTGTGGTGGCCATCATCGGCGTCTGGTACTTTCTGATAGCCTTGGGGAGCAGAGAAATTGCAATAGGTTTTCTTACTGTGTGTGAAAAAAAGTCGCGCCTCGAGTTTTTGTTTCCCTGGAGAGCCCGACGTTGCCAAGCCAGTATCGCTTTCTGAGACCCGCCTCAGCGTATTTACCTTCGCGTCTCCACTCTCCAGTGCAGCGGCCACCTTTGGTGTCATCCATGCGTGTTTCTACGTGGGAAAATACACAGAAATTTCCTCTGCTCACATGACCATTCCCTTTCCTTTCTGCACAATAAACTCCAAGATATGACTGATTTTCTCTCTCTCTCTCTCTCTCTCTCTCTCTGGATGGGTGTCTCTGTGTGTGCGCGTATGAGCATGTGTTTCCTTATTGCGCACTTGGCGACACGATGAAGACTGGGGTTGGTGGTGGGAGGGGTGTGGGGGGTGGGAGTCACCGCACTTTCTCAAGGGATATCACTCTTGTGTCCCTTTGGTCTTTGCTGACGTCACAGTGAGAACTTTTGCGTTGTCTGTGCTGGTTGACGGATGTGGCACGTAATGGATCGGAATAAACCGCCAGAGAGTTTCTCAGACACGGAACCCCTCGTTAACAGCGCATTTTTCAGACTCACGCTTATCGCTGAAGGCCTCTTAGTGTTGTAAAATGTCGGGCCCTCGCCAGCCTGGAAGGTTCGCCTTTCAGATCTGATGCCTCTTCTCAATCACAGAGGGGACATGGGTTAATATTTGCTGTGCCAGTGAGTGCAGTCAGGGCGACCCCGAGGATCATGGCGGCGAGGGGAGGATGAGGGCGAGGAGCCGATGGAGAGGACCAGAGGCAGATAAGGGTGCATCCTCTTCTCTCGGGGCTGTCAGAGACGAAAAGACCAAACGGCAAGGCTTTTTTCCATTTCATGGGCCGGGAGAGTTCATCAAAGGGAGATTACCCCGCCATTACGATAATGAGTGAGAAAATGGCGTGTGGCTTGCAGGGGGTCCACGATGCACAACCCTGTAATCATGTATTAATACAGTCAGCTCCCCTCCCGTCACCCTACAGCTGTCGACCTCGAGAGGAGGGAGTCGCCACCCGCAAATAAGCCCTGAGAGAACTGCGCAGTCCCGGGGGGGCTGATGAGCGGAATCTGGGGGGAGGGGTGGGGGGTGGGGAGGCGCGAGAGGTGTTTACAAAATGCACGTTTTCTGACTCTTCCCAGGGAAATTTGTGGAGGTTTAACAGACTCTCAAAGTCTGCTCGACCCGAGTAACACGACATGGCAACGCCTCACTGCACACGTACGAACGTACTCTTTCCTTGGAGTGAATTGTGTATTTTCCAAAACTATGTATATGGGGAGTTTGACACAAATGCTTGGAGTGAAAGTTTCATATGACTGGTGACTGTTATTTCATCGAGTTCACCTGACTTCAGCATCTCGTCCCTAACCTGGCTATTTTTTGTCCCATCTCTTGCTGTTCTCCCTGAAACTGAAAGTCCGCACAAAACCCCAGCTTCACTCTAACACAGCATTCTTCCTTCCCGCAATTGACTTACCACTCAATAGCTTGTCCCTCGCTCTAGATATTTATTTTTCTCGTGGTCTTTCTGTGAGGGAGATGTATGAATGATGGGCTTTAGTTGCCTTTATTTTCTCCTTCTTGTAACTTTACTTGCCAAATGCTGTTGAAGACACCAGTGACTTAAATGCACCAAAAATGATCGAGGCGCAATGAGTACCTGAACTTCAACTGCTACAAGAGTGTTCAGCAAAATCAATTTTCTCGCCGCCGTCTTGGAGACCCATACAGGGGGTGTGGGGAGGGGCAAGGAGGAGAGCGTTGCTGTCCTGAGCGATGGGAAGGAGGGCCCACAAGGGGGTGAGCACCTGGCCCCGGGGGGTCAGGGGTGACTGCGGCGGGGACTCGAGGGGGTTGTCGAATCGATGCCGATCAATTCGAGTCGGCATTTATCAGGAGCGCATCTCCCGTGTCGTGTCGAAGATGGCGGGCGGATGGGGAGCAGGCGCGGAGATGTATGGCCTAGCACCCGCCTTCAGCGTCTGTCCCTGATGTACTGCCTTCGGGAGGAAGTGCTGCACCCTGGATTCGCATCCCCACCCCCTGCCTCCACCTCTTCCTTGACAACGTTTTGACATGCCTGTTCTCCCCACATCCCCCCACTCCACCCCCACCCCACCCCCTCTTCTCCCTTCCACAACCTTTCTCCCGTTCCCTCCCCACTTCCGTCGCTTCCTTTTCCATTTCCCGAGCTGCTGCAGGGCTTGGAGCGGGTTTCAGGACACGGGCAGTGGACGATGCATGGGCGTGCAGTGCAGTGCAGTGCTTCCTACTGCCGAGAGCTGTCAGCGCCACGCGGCCCTGGACGGAATGAATGAACCTCCTACTGCAGCCCTGGACTGCGTCTCTCCGTTCCCGCCTTGGTGCCTGGAGGCGTCTGCGTCCATGCCCGCTTCAGGCTTGCAGTAAAACCATGTTAAGGATGACGTATGGTGTCACTTTCACGTGCTGCCTTTTTCCTGTTCACACCCGATCCTCGCCTTCTTCAGCTCATCTGTCATTTTCCGCGTCCTCACTGACTGCCATCGCCTTCTTGCCGGTGTCGCATCATTTGACCCACTTTCCATTTCATACCCTCAAAGCAGTTACCTCTTCCTACCGCTCCACCACCACCCCTCTCCTCCACTTCCATCTCCCCCCCCCCCCTCTCTCCTTTTCCCTCGTTTGGCCAGTACCTTCACCTCTCTCTCCTGGCATCCACACCATCTTGTCATCCTCCACCGCTATCGTCGTCCTTCCCATCACACGTGCTATTAATTTGAAAGCGTTGCCTGCAGGTCTCCGTTACGGCTGACGCTGATGTAGGATCTGCCTTACAATTGCACCAGCTTCCTACTGCGGGCAGTGACGGAAAACGATAACCCCCAAACCCAATCACTCCTTCCCCACCCCTTTCCCTCTTTCCCGCCTACCCCTTTTGATTTCTGATCCTCTTGTCCCTCCTCCCCGTGCATAACTCAGCTCCGGCATGCGGGTGAACTTATCCCCCTCTGGCTGCGCGTTAACCAACAGGGCGCTCACAGCGATAACTAGCTACGGGACGTGCTGCGAAAGCCAGTGCAGTGCGGCGCCCATCATGTCGGCCGCTGTGCGCTCTTCATTATGCCGTGGCAAGTTAACTGTTTGCATGCCGAAACAGCGTTCTGGGTGCAGTTAGCCCATACATCACCGCCAGAGGCCTCTGAGGCCGATCCGCCCAGTCGTGTCCCAAGTGGAGATAGATGGAGTGGAGGTCGGCATCTATCAAGCCCTGCACTGATGGCCATGCGCGTCTCGGATGAAGGGAAAATGGGGATGCACCGGCCGTGTCCGGGTTAGGGATGAAAAGGGTGAACTGTAGCTGGAAAAAGGGTAAGTATATGAAATGTTACAGGAGGAGAGAGTGCTCAATAGAGTACCTTTTGTTTAAGGTTTCTTTAGCAGGTTTGGTGTTGTATTTTGTATTTAGTGCTATGTGCTGAGGTGCTCTCTCTCTCTGTCTCTCTCTCTCTCTCTGTCTCTCTCTCTCTCTCTCTCTCTCTCTCTCTCTCTCTGTGTGCGTGTGTGTCTGCGTCTCTCTGTCTGTCTGTATGTCTGTCTGTCTGTCTGTCTCTCTCACTCTCTCTCTCTCTCTCTCTCTCTCTCTCTCTCTCTCTCTCTCTCTCTCTCTCTCATTCAGTTGTTGTGACCACGTGCTCGTGTACGCTCTGATGCACTTTCTGGAAAATGAGTGGAATCTGTTTAGAGATCGATTGAGTTAAACACCTCTCCAAAAGTTGATTTCGTAGTCTCTCCAGAAACATTAGTTACTTTTGGCCGCCCTCAGGAGCCAACCGGCTTCCTTTGTTACTCGTAATCCAATTACGGGAGAAGATGCCCACGAGAAAACGGTTTTAGAAAGCCCAGGTTTGGAGAGCTTTCGTGACGTATCGATTGTATTGAAGTAAGTGCCCACAGCACATCCTGTCCCATACTTTTTTCCAACCTGGTCTCCTGGGCTCCAAAGGACCCATCATTGCCAATGAGAGTCACGTACACAATCTACTTCGGCCATGGGGAGGGGAGGTGTGATGAGGGGCAAACTGGAAGGTAAAGGGGAGTGGGTGGGGTGGGGGCAGGGGGCATGAGGGGGTGGGGGTGAAGAGGCGACGTGTCATGCTGGATGGGGTGGAGATGGAGGAAACAAAAAGGAGGGGGGGGGGGAGTAGGAGGGGAGAGGGGGAACTTGGGAAGGGAGTAGCGTGGCACATGAGCAGTAGATCGATACAAGGTCTGTGGAGGAAGGGAAGAGGGGAATGGCTTGAAGGAATAGAACCGTGCTCCCTGTCGTCGTCCCGGAGAACAAATTCTTTCTCCTTTGTTATCCTCACTCTCTCCTCTTGTCTGGCCGTGCATCCTTTCCCCCTAGGCATCTCAGGCAGTCCAGACTGCCATGCCATTTACGTGTTCCCGCGCAGCGAGACGATCATTGCGTTCTGCTGTGTGCGGAGTTCTCGCTATGCCCAGGAACCTCGAGCCTCCTTGAACTGTTGACAGCAAAGAACTCCATGCTGGTGAGACAATAAACATTCATGGAGACATAATAGTCCGCATTCGAGGAATGGCACAAGAAATCGACATAAGTCGGGGTTATTATGTTGTTCTTTTCTCCCTTCCATCCACGAGTCTCACGTCCATGCATCCACGACTGCGGAGTCCTGCTGGAGCAAAGCCAGTTCGTTAAGACCTTGCCGGCGGCGAAGCGCTACGGAAAATTGTCATGCAGATGAGTCTTTTGGCTCCGTACCACCGACAACTCTACAAGCTGTCTGGCACCTTCAGAAACGGCGCCAGACTCCTGACAGCGAGGAACAGACCGGCAAAGCACTGGTGTTTGAGCGTCTAAAGCAAACTCTCATGCATTTCAATACGCACCATACCTGATTTACTGGAGTTCCTCAGTGTCTGAGTTTTTGAACTGAGCAAATGAGCCAATCGGCCAAAGTAGAGAGGTATCATGTGCTGAAGTGCCAGAATCTCGTACTAACGCCATTCTTGTCTAGACTGGTCTAGACTATGTTTGTGTAAGAAATATGTCCGGTAGGGATGTTACAGCGAATTTTCGGGCAGTCGGTGTGGCCAAGTGTAATCGTCACAGATTCTCTTTGCGTGGGTCTGGCGGTTTGTCAGGATGGCAATGCATCTGGTTGGCAGGGTGTCGGAGTGTCCAGACATCGGAGTGGTGGGGAAGGGGGGGGGGGGGGGGAGTGGGGGCTATCGGACCAAGGGGGTGTCAGGGTGGCGAGTGGCGGGCTGCTCGAGCCGGGGATACTTGTTGATCCCGCTCCGACGAGGCTCGCCTTCGGGCGTCGCCGTTCTGGACAATTCATCAGTGTAGCGCCGCCTGGCGGCCCTCCGCCCGCTGGCGATCGATGAGGACTGCTGGACTGACCAGCTCGGACCCTCTCTCTCTCGGCACCGCCCGTCCGGTAGTCCACTTGGGGGATAGCTCTACAGAGAGAAACCATCTCCACAGAATCTCAGCGGGAGAGGAGAAGTGTTGGAAACGGCATATATTCTTGAGAAGGATTTTGCTTTTATATCTGGCCAGGATGGATTGACCATAGTGCGTTGGTCATCTTGGAGTAGAAGCATTGTTACGAAGGCCAGTAATGCCAAATTTAGAGGATGTGTGGAGAACTGCATGCGATAAAAACCCGCCATCAGCGTGCACTATCCGTGTACTGTCTTCATGAATGGAGCGTGCATTTTCTTGCTTGGTGTTGAGTATTGCATGCGAGTTGAGGAATCGTGACGTTTGAGACGGAGAGTTGCATAGAAGCCGCATCAGCTCTCAGCTGAAGGAACTTCCATCCCTGTCCCCATTGCTAAAGGCTCTACGGTCTTGAGATTACAACTGCCAATGCAATTTACTCGTGGAAAAGGCCTGGCGACCTGGCAGCTTCTTCAAATGAAGAAAACATTGCGACGTAATTCTTCGACACTAGTCAACTTGAGGTGTATGGTAGCTCCAAATGATACTACAGAGTAATCTCGACGATGTAATGCAATGAAGTTTTCTGCAACATCTCAAAGCATTGGAATCGTTAACTTCCCCATTGATGCTGCCCTCAGTTTAAGCGTGTGTTCTTGGGAAAGGTTAGCGGTTGATTTTCAACCAATCTCCCAAGCCATCGTCTTCTCCTCGGCAGGAAGGACGGGGAAAAAAAACACTTCTTTTTATTCGCAGTGCGATCTGGTTTTTTCCCGCTCTTTTCCCGAGAACTGTCTCAGACAATTCTGCGTTGATGTGAGCTGGTGTCAAACTTTTTCTTGCACATCCCTTCCTTGCCAAACAGGAAACGCCAATCTTGGGGATGGGAACTCTGCATCTACGTGGGAGTCTGCAGGATTGATGAGAGATGGGGAGTGGACTGGATGCCGGATATAGTACTTATATAGGTTTCGCTTGAGGGGGGGGGGGGGGCGGTCGTTGTACTGTCGAAGGGGGTTCAGAGAGAATTGAGGGGGGGGGGGAGGCAGAGATGAGATGGAGATGGAGGCGTTTGAGAATGACGGTAGGTAATGGAGAAATAAATTCTAGAGAGAGAGAGAGAGTGGGGTGGTGGGGTATAGGAAAGAAAGGGAACTATTTAGGTTGGGGGGTCGTGTTGGAATTGGAAGGTCTCGGGAGAAAGCAGAGTAATTGCATCATGAGGCCGAGTCGAAGGACTTTCCCCTCTAATGTTTCCAAGGGAGGTGTTGGGTCTGGCCGGGCCCCGCTGACACAGTATGACACTTGCTGGGGCCCCGTGGGTCCCAAATCTCCTTACGACCTCGACTCGCACCTTGGCGCCACATGCTAACCTCGTTACGGGGGTGTCGAGCGTCACAGGACAATAAGCGCAGCCAGCGAGCAAAATGCATTAGCGCCGTAATTTGCCTGCCCTCCCTCGCCGCTGGCTGCCGACTCTTGTTCCAGGCCCCTGCCCTTTCCTTCCGCGTTTTACTGTCGTCTGCCTTTTCCTGCTTCTTTCTGGGAAGTTTTCCGTCAGTGTGTGTGTGTGTGTGTGTGTGTGTGTGTGTGTGTGTGTGTGTGTGCGCGCGCGCGCGCGTGTGTGTGTGTGTGTGTGCGCGTGTGTGCATGTGCCTGCGTACTTGTTTGTGTGTATATGTTTGCACGCGCAAAAACAAAGACTCACACTTCTCTTTATATCTCTTTATGTCTATGTGTCTCCATGTATCTCTGTGTATCTCCCTGTCTCTGTCTGTCTCTTTCTCTCCGATCATATATCTTCATGTTAAATCTTCATTGCAATGTTCTCCCCGATCATATATCTTCATGTTAAATCTTCATTGCAATGTTCTCCCCGATCATATATCTTCATATTAAATCTTCATTGCAATGTTCCGCTATCCTCTCATTGTCCTCTCTTCGTTCCTCGAGTTTCCTTTTTGGAAAGACTTAGTAACGGCTCGAAATGGGAGTTCATTCAAAGGGGAGGCGTCTTTTTTATCGTTGGGACTTGCGTTTCTTCACAAAGGCTTGTGGTTGCCTTTGTTCCGGGCTCAGGGGAACTGAATCACTCTAATCTCTCCTCGCATCCGGGGCCTTCAAGACGCAGGTCCTCGTCATCGAGTGGCGAGTTAGAGGGCCACAACTGCTGTATCTGATGGGGACCAGTGGTGGCACCCTGGGCTGGAGGAGTCCCCAATGACACGCCATTACGCCGTGATCAAAGTCCCTGTCCTGTAGGACGCGCCACCCTCTCCTGTCACGCATTGATTCTCGTCCCCAGTACCTGGGCAAGACTGAGCCGCGCTCCTTCGGTACCATGCTACACTGAACGTAGTCTTCCTCTGTAATGATGTGTGTGTCTCTGTGCATGTGTAAGTCTTTCGGGCGGGCATAGAGACAGGCAGAAAGGCATTCATACGCAGGCAGGCGGTCATTGTCTTTTGTCTGTGTGTGTGTGTGTGTGTGTGTGTGTGTGTGTGTGTGTGTGTGTGTGTGTGTGTGTGTGTGTGTGTGTGTGTGTGTGTGTATCTGTGTGTGTGTGTGTGTGTGTGTGTCCGTCCGTCTCTCTCTCTCTCTCTCTCTCTATCTCTCTCTCTCGTTATTTATTCAGTCTTAGTCACTCATCTTCTTTCTATTCCTCAAGTTTTTTCTATGCTTTGGTTTCTCTTTCTCTCGCCCCGTCTCCAATTCGAGCTTGTTCCTTTCACTCCCTTTAGATGCTCTTTTCGTTCTCCACTCTGACATCATTTCGCGACTTGTTCTTCACTGCTGCCTTTCCTTACTTGCTTCCTCCTTTCCTTTTTTCCACGGCCTCTCGTGTTGCGGCTCAGAGCTCGCTGCTTGTCTCGCCGTCTCCAGTGATGGGATGAATGCGGGTGAAAGCCGCGCGATTCTCCATTGTGACAATATTTCAGATTAAATGTCCAAGAATTTTTGGCGCTGTTTAGTTTGAAAACAGAGTCGGTCGATGTGGAGGGTGGTGTTTTTTGTAAGCGTCCGTCAGCTCTCTTACCCCCTCTTCCTCTCCCCCACCCCCTTCCCGCCCTCCCCACCCTTGGCCTGTCTTCCCTCTGTCTCCCCTTTTCCCTATCTCTAACCCCCTTAAGAAGTCTGGACCGTAGGGGCTGTGTGGGAGGTTAATTTACCCATTGTCCCCCCCTCCACCCCTCCTCTTTATCTCCTCGGCCCTTCCTCTGTTTTCGCAGTGTAGGCATAATGCTTTTTTCATCATGGCAATATTGCCTCTCACAACAGACCTGTCTGAGGCAGCTATTTAATGACACGGGATCATGCAGATTCTCCGGTAACGGATGGGTCCGTCACATCACCCTCCTCACCCCTACCCTACCCCTCCTCCCCCCTCCTTTTTGTCCTCGTCCGGCACTCCTCCCCCCCTAAGCCCTTGCTTGCGAGGGTTGCATGGGTGTCCCTGAGTCTGTTGAAGCGTGGAGACACTGTCTCGAGCGGTGGCTTTCCATCCTAGGGCGATTGACGTGCTCATTTTTGAAGTAAACAGGGATGGGAAGGCCTTAGGAAACAGGGAGAGTGCGCTGGTCCTGTCTCTTTCTCAGTTCCCTTTACCCTGCTACCGACCTTCCTGGAGGGTGCCATGTTGTTTTTCCCTCCTGGTGGTGGGAGGGAGATTCAAGGCCAGAAAACACGAGGAATTGAAGAGAAGAGTTTGGAAGTGTGAGAAGGAAATAGTCGCCGCGACATGGCGTCGTCTTGTTATCGATTACTGCGTGGTGTGCGTTCCACCCATCAGGCATCCTGTCTTCTCTGACGTCTTGGAACGAAATTTTCCCCCGTCGTCCTTCCAGGGTCGTCTTGGCTGTTGATGAAGTCCTTCATGGGGAAGGTCTCTGCCCCCGCATCAATCCTTGCTGCTGTGGCCTCCGAGGCAGCAATGCTCAGCATATGGCAGCTCGTGCAGCAGTGAGACCTGCAGGTGTTCATGTGTACCCAGGCAGCAGCGTGCTGCATGAGACATGGACGCTCCGCAGTTATGAATGCTGCAGCAGCGCCGAGCGTCTGGGACGTTTCATAAGCGGGAAGTTTGTCAGAAACTGTCTGTGCAGGGCAATGTCGCCATTGCCCGAGCCCAGGGTCCTCGGTTGCTCGCGACGTGGCTGGAAGTCGGCACCTGGGCTGCCCCCAGCGTCCTCCCTCCCCCTCGGAATGGCACAGCTAGGGCCTAGGGTCACACACTGCAAACCTCACGCCCCTACCCCCGTACTTCTTTCCTCCTCTTGCTCCTCCCGCTCTCCTCCTTGACCATCTTTCCCCCTCATTTACCTGGGTTCTTGACACCTTTTCTTGCTACTTCTTCTGCGCCATACCACCCTCCCACTTTTTCTCTGTGACATCCCCAATCCACCCATCAACCACCCCTCCCAACTCTGTCCTCCGCCTTCTGTCTTGCTTCTCTTTTGATAGTCTTTCTCGCCCAACTTCGGTCATGTTGGGTTGGTTTTTTTCATACCTAAGATCTTCCCTCTTTTTTCTGTCTTCTGTTGTCTATTCATTCACTCCTCACGCTCAGCCTCTGCTGATATCTCACGCATACTCACTCTTCTCATATTGTCTGAGGAGACGAAGGCGTTTCTTCCCTAATGTTCAACTTCCAGCCACTTTTTTACACCTTTCCTTCGATCCTGCTTCATCCTCCCCCCTCCCCCTTCTCATAAGTCTTAACCCTCCCTACTTCACCCCCACCCCCACTCCCAACCCCAGGGCCGGACCAAATGAGTTGTGGGGGGGGGTTCCTTTTTGGTTGGGGGGGACAAATCAGCGAAGTGGCGAAGCCACGAGCGCGCGCCTGCGAAGCAGGCGCGCAAACTAGGGGGGTCCGGGGGCATGCCCCCCCGGAAAATTTGTGAAAAACGGTTAAAATATGTGCAATCTGGTGCATTCTGGGCCTTGTTTTGAGGGGTAAGAGCAGCATTGTTTTTGGAGACACACAAAAAAAAAAATTAAAAAAAAAACACTCAAACCAAGGTACATGCTTTTTCTAGGGGGGGGGTTCCGGAACCCCTGGAACCCCCCCCTGGTTCTCTAGTCTCTTCTCACTCCACCCTGCTCATACCTCTCTCCCTCATTCCTGTCCTCACTGCTCCCTCCCTTCAACCTACTCCCCTCTCCAACCCCCCCCCCCCCCCCCCCCCGTCACACTCCATTCCCGACCCCCCCCCTGCCCCCACCCCCCATCCCTGCCCGCCCTCCTCCTTTCGAGCTGCTGCAGTGTTTGCCTGTGAGGCTGTGAGGGTTTGCTGGCTGACCCTGCAGTCGCTCCAGTCATTCGACTGCAGTTGCCTGCGAGACGCTGACCACGGAAGCAGGGGCTTTAGGTGCCTCCTCGCTTGTGTGCGATGTTTGGCGAGTTAATAGTCCTTATTTGCGGACTTCCCCTAAATCTGTTTGTAATTATTTTAAGCATCGGCATGTGCTGCCTCCTCCAAACTTCTCGCTGCAACCGCAGAGTTTTGTCGCCTTTGGCGTCTTTCATTCTTCCTTTCTTCCTCTGTTTCTCTCT
>JAWQFJ010001550.1:67251-104751 GCA_034096865.1 Theodoxus fluviatilis
ATGTAGCATGATTGTCAGAAACAGCCCCCCTGCAGCACATTAATTCCCAGGGAAGTATGCAAGAGAGTAAAATGATTGCAAACGCGCAAACACACACACACACACACACACACACACACACACACACACATACACACAAACACTAACACACACACACACATTATTAATATTGTATCTACTTTGACCACCGCTACAACCCATGTACTGTGATTGCATTGCAGGTAAACAAGACGGAGTTCGAGACGTGCATAATCAACAACACGTCCCAGGCGAAGATAATCCTTAACTGCTCGAACCCCCTGCAGAAGAAGATGTACGCCATGCCCATATGGCCCTACCAGGGCGTTCCTGGCAACCCCGACTTCAAGTATGGCCAGAGTTACTACTTCATCAGTAAGTACCGGACGGAACAACTCCCCTCCTCGAAAGTCGTCCGTCATTATGGAGCCGTTGCCTTTTCCTTCACACTTCCTTCACTCTTCCTTCTTTTCATTCATTCGTTCACTCATTCATATATTCATTCATTTACTCATTCATTTATTTTAAATCCATTTTTTCGTTTTAATTATTTCATTTATTCATTCATGTATCCGTCCATTCATTCATCGATTTCCCCCCTTAATTTTAAAATCTTTTATTCAAGGACGCATCGAGGCCAACATTGCAAAATAAGTTACCCTTTGCTACTGCCATGTAAACGTCTCCAAGTAAAAGTCAAAAAGCTTAAGAAATTATTACAAGGAATCTTTATATGTGAATGTGTAAGTGTGTTTAATGACTGTAACCATTCGTGCGTGTCGTAATAAGACGAAATTCAATGCATTATTGGGGTTTTTTTTCCAAACAAAATGTGGACGGTAATCAATGAATTGTGTACGGTCCCATCTTCCCTGCCCTATGAGCCTCCGGGGAATCAACTATTTAATTTTTGGGGAAAATGTTTGCAGCGAAAGTGAAATTGTGATTTATGTTCAAATATGGCCTCAAAAAAGAAGTTCAGGCCGACCCTAATTTGGGGGGTCCATGATACCGTAACCACAACTATTTTTCTTTTGGCCTTAGTGCAGAGAACTTTCTAGCAAGCCACGTCATGCATGCACATGTAGCGTCACTGTTGCAATGGACGCCCTTCTTGCCTCCCTACAGCCACATCAGGCGGGACTCTCCACGAGATGTCCAACCAGTTCCATGGGGCCTGTCAAAGCCACAACATGAAACTCGTCCTCAACGTGTGCTGTTCCAGCAACAGTGGTTCCACCAGAATCACGGGGGGTAGGTGTGCTGTGCACTGTGGTCAGGTGTCTGTACAGATACTCCTGCTGGTCGATAGGCCCTTGCAGCCAGGTGTTTCATAAGAGATGTATTGGACTTAAGACCATCAATATCTAGAACAATGGGAAGTGATGTTGGGTTTGTTGTTGTTGCTGCTGCTGCTGCTAATGATTAAGAAGAAGTAGTAGTGGTGGTAGTAGAGGAGGAGGAGGAGAAGACAACAATAACATGATGATGATGATGAGGAGGAGGAGGAGGAGGAGGATTTCTCATTGTATATACAATGATGCGTTTCAATTCGCATTACTTTCAGTATTTAGTGACGAATTACTAAATGGTTTGACCCATGGTATTAAGACAGTTATGACAATGCAAGGCACAGAGGGAACGCTGCAAATTACAGTGCCAGCATTCGAGAGGAAACGCATGTAATAACTTCGAGGAGAGGAGGAGGAGGAGATGATTGATATCTTGATTCTTTCTCCAGACAAGCCTGACGTGGTGACAGAAAGACCAGACCCAGTGCCCACAACGTTCTTACGCACCACCCTCGCTCCCACCACCACCACCCGCCCCACTACCACTACCACACAGAAAACCACCATCATCACCACTCTCAGATCCACAGAGGGACAAGCCGGTGGAGGTACGTGTGGAATCGTCTTTTCTCGCATCAAGCTTTGTGTTTCTGCTATTTTTCATGTAGACATATGTTTGATATAATTGCTTGTGTAGGGGGTTGAGCTGCTCTACTAAGCATAATCTTTTCTTTTTTTCTCACTCTCTTCTCCGTCCTCTCCCCCCCCCCCCCCCCTCTTCCGTCCTTTTCAAATGCTTATTATCATACTGCACTACCCTATATAATATGGTCTGCAAGCGTCAATTCATATCTCTCTCTCTCTCTCTCTCTCTCTCTCTCTCTCTCTCGCCATCAAAGGCGCACTGCACGACCTTATCGTGGCCTCGTTGGTTACCTGGTGCGCTGGTTACCGGAGAGTCATCAGCACGGTTGTCAGGAGCATTCTCTGGGGACGATTGTTGAGCACGCGTTTCAGATATTGGCACACTTTTCACCACAACCTCATGTGTCGTTCCTGGAGTCGCAGGAAACGCATGAAATTCAGGTGCTGTGAAGGACACACTTGCGTGTCGGTCACTGACACACTGCATCTTCGAACGTTCCATCTTTGGAGAGGTAGGGGTTGTCAGGTATTCAGGGGGAGACTGCACACTAAGCGATGACATGGAGAGGACTTCTGCAGCTTCTTTTCCTTGCAAATTTCCATCACGTCTGCGACGGTATTCTTGGTGTCTCTGGAAATCTCTTTCTTTCTTTGATGGAGATTTCTTGATCTTGGCGCTGTAGTCACTGTGTGGACGTGCGCTGCACCCCTCTCTTGCGGATGGACTCATCCATTTCAAGGTAATAGTTGAACTACCTAATTCTGCACCAATTTGCCAATTTCTGACCACCCGAAACACCAGAGTACTAAGTGAACACGGACTGTCAGATGCCTCGCAGTAAGAATGGAATTTTTCATGAATGTCATTCGAGCATTCCAGTTGTTTTTGCTGTAGATTTGATGAGGACCGTGATGTACTCTTCGTTTGCTTCTTAACGATGCTATTCCAACAGCAAACAAAGACTCTAAAACCCATGGTGGTGTTTGCAACCAATGATGCCAACGATCGTAGCTTTTTTTGTTCTTTTCGTGTGTTTCTGTTAGTTGATCTTTACTCTGATTAGGGCTTGTATAGAATGGTTAGAAACTCGGCTGAGCAGATTGTTGGCAATAATTTCGCCCTGTCACTTCGAGATTGATTATCGATCCGTACACGGAGAACGTGCTGATGGTTCCATCCGCCCGAAAACATGTGGTAGTTTCATTATCTAGGGATCCGGGCTAGACTGCAAGTAGTGGAACTAAACCTACATAAAGTTGTATGGCAGTTTTTTGTTTGTGTGTGTGTGTGTGTTTATTAGTTTGGGGCGGGGGGTGGGGTGGGGTTGATGCTGTGCAGCCTGTTTGCATAAGAGTGTGATTTTTGTTAGACTTTTTGTCGAGTATAGTATTTTGTAAACTGTTTCGTTCATTGGCCAATGGCCTGACGAATAAAGTGTCAAAGTGTAAGTCAAAGTCTCTCTCTCTCTCTCTCTCTCTCTCTCTCTCTCTCTCTGTCTCTCTCTCTCTCTGTCTCTCTCTGTCTCTGTCTCTCTCTCTCTCTCTCTCTCTCTCTCTCTCTCTCTCTCTCTCTCTCTCTCTCTCTCTCTCTCTCTCTCTCTCCCGGTCTTTCTCACTCACTCACTCTCTCGAGGGTGGGTTGGATGGTAGTTTGTGTTCATGTAGGTTACACATTTGTCGTTAGCTAAATCCGCGAAACGAGAGCAGGCGAATTAACCGCGATATAGTTCTGTGCTGTCATGTAGCTGATGAGGACGAGAAGCAAGCCGATTGAGTTGGTGTCAGCAGCAGCTGAAGCAAAGACAGATAACAGATCCAACCATCCGAATTCCGAAACACAATAAACGCAGGGAAGAAGAAAGTGCTTTATTATTCCAAAGCAAGGTTTCATGGTCCACGACGCAGACCGACTTGTTTATTTGTGTCAAGAGCAACTGCGCATTTGTGCTTAAACCAGTCCGCATTATGCAAGTAGACCCAGCGAAGATATTTGTCACAGTCTAGTTCGCGATTCCATTTGGTCTACTGGCTTGGTAGTTGTTAGGGCCGAATGGGACAGATGACACTTGATCTTCATATTGCTTCAGGCGCCTTGTGACTGAGAAATCTCGATTTCTGTACCCTTTGCAGGGTGATACAGACACTGATAGACGCGCTTTTCATCCATCGGAAGCTTCTCTGTGTATGTGTCCTTTGTGTGGAAATGGAAGTGCTCGCCTTTGTGAGGTAGAAAAAGAAGAGAACAACATCGAAACAGTATATGAAATGTTTCAGATTCAGATTGATAAATATCACCTTCAGATATGTTTCTACCTGGCTTTCGGTGAAGAGGAATTTTTAGAGTGGGAAATAATTGTTTATGGATAGGTGCGTGGATGAATGGACAAATGAGATAATTAGAATTGTCGATCAGAAAAGACCAGACCAAGCACAGAAACAACCGCACGAATGTACGGACCAACGATGCACGCACACCCTTAACTACACAGATTCGCACCAGGCAGCGAGACCGGCCGATGCTTGTTTAGTATGCATTTGAGAGGAGTCATATTCACACTACATAAGCTGTCCACAAATACGACTGGCACTTATTTTCATATGAATATACTGATTAAAACAGGGCAGTGATGGACAAGCTGAGATTGGAACAGTCTGGGTGTCATGGAAACACAGAGATGACGCCGTTCTGAAAGCGGGTCGCCCTCTCGACTTGATGTCCACCGGTGCCAGGGCGCCCGCCTACAGACAGGAATGTTATCACAGTCGTGTGCAATGGCAGAACGACGCACACAGAGGGCATGCTTACAATGCTTAGATGTGGCGATTCCATTTGAATATGCATGAGTCGCTGCCATCCCTCACTTCCGGCTGACTGAGCTACAGGGAGTCGAATTACCGTTTGCTGCGGAGGAGGTGGATTATGGGGTTTTTATGTGCTGTTAGCGGATGTGAAAAATGTGAACCGAGCACCTTCTTTCCGTCCCATCCTTTTGGAATGAATCCAGTCACGAAGTGATCGGCCCCCTGCGATCAGACTGAGAGTGGTCTCCCCAGGAGGCCGGAGGTTGTGGATCTCTGTATCTTTTGTTTTCGAATCGCTAGATACCTGAACCGGTTCTGTCTCTCCATCTCTCGGTGTTTGAATGAATGCATAAAGGCGAAGTGACGTGCCCCTACGCTTGCCAGCCGCGCATTTCATTGTCCCTCCTGCTTTTCTCTCATACTTAGCAAATGTCTGATCAGATCCTCTCTGCCGGGTCGAATTCTTGTTTTATATATGGCTCCTTCTCCCTTGTCGCAACCCATAAAGTGGCAGAAAGCATTGTTGGGTTGTCCGTAAAATCGAGGATTATACGTAAAACGAGTCATATCGAGTGGACTGTTTGCCATGATTCAGGCATTAAATTCTAGCTTTATGGATGTCCTGAACTGTGGAAGGCTGAGGGTCATGTCCTGCTCTAATTCTTCTGTTCCTGGGGTGATCTGTGACTGTGTTCCGTCCTTCAGCATACAATGAAAATAAAGAGAAACGCTCGAAAATGTTCCACGACATGATGATCCTCAGAGAACTTGGCCAGTTGTTTGTTTTTTTAAACCAAAGAACGCTTCAAAATATACGCATGGAGAGAAGTTTGGGATAGTAGGGTTTTTAGAATAACAGCGTTTGTTCCATATGGAAATATCGTCAATTCTCGAATAGAATGCCTGCCCTCAATAGTTTGCATAGAAGATGTTAACGTGAATAAGCATGAGGCTTTATTCTGCTCTTCACCGTGAGTTTCAGGTTCGATAACAGGTATAATCTACATATTTACGTTTGATTTCTACTTTGCATTTTCATTTTTTTTAATCTTCTCATTAAGAAATGTTTACAACCGAAAATACTTAAAGGCAAGAATTTGAAAGAGCCATTAGTTTTTTTAACATAGAAAGAATCAATGGGAGTAATGATGTAGAAGTTATAGAGGGTGCGGACTGGAGAAAAGAAAGAGAAGGAAGATGTAATGCTGGTTCGGAAAGATTGTCTGGCTGCGTCACATTAAGTCTGTCATGATGAAAACGAACAGTTCGACAGGGAGGGGGTAGGAGGGAGGGGGATGTTAAACAGGGTAAAGTGAGGAGGTCGGGGTGACGTGGAAAGTAGCACTGGAAGTGTCGTATGGAGACCAGATCTAAAGAGAAGAAAAGGACGGTGGGGATAGAAGGGGGATAGGGGACGGATACGAAGGGGTGTGGGGGGAGGGGGGAGGGGGGCCGAGACTCCCCGCTGACCCTCGCTGACGAACAAAGAGATGAGAAATTTCTTTGTTTCCCCCCTCCCAGCCTTGCCCCCAAACCACTCCGGGGGCCCGACCAGATTAAATTTTACAAAATCGGTTTATTTAAGGAAATTAGATTTTCGGATGAAAGACCCTGGGCCTGGCGCTGGGTTTGGGGAAGCGAGGCTTTGGCGAGGAAGAGAGAGGGAAAAAACATATGCTCAGCGAAATGTATCGTGGCCCAGGGCTTGCTTTGCAAGACCGCGTCTGGGGGAGGGCAAGAAGGTAATTCTTTAATCCCTCTCTCCAAGAAGAGACACCAAGCCTCTTCTCGCAGACAGCGACTTTCAGACGTGGGGTTTCCATCAAGAACTCGACCTGAGCCTAAAAATGGAGGTGCTGCTGCGCTTGGCAACGCATCGACAGCTCTGGAGAAAAACGGCGCACTGTGCATCTTGGGCTGAGGGACGTGTAGCGCTAACAGAGGCGATGTTTACGGCCTTTCTGCAGTCGCTCTGTCTCTGGCCTCTATAGTCTCATCTGACTTTTTACCTCCCCAGCCACCTTGCTTTTACCGCTTGTCAATTCCAGGGGAGCGGTAGCCCTGGCGCAGGGAATTACCGCTGTATTGAATATTGCCAGCCATTCGCCCCCACCTCATTTGTCTTGCGGGCGCCATTCAAGTTTCTGGTTTAGTTTTGCCGCCGCCCTGGGACGATAAAAGACCATTTTGCCTGGCGGATGGGAATGTCTGCCGCCCCTACCCAGAGTTTGCCGACGACCTGTGGGAGGACGAGCAGCAAGCAATTATCTTGTTCGCCTCCTCGCAACATCTACATATTAGATCACAGCTTCCTTCTTTTACGACTGCTAATTTAGTTACAACCGCTGCCTTCGTGCACGATTATCTCTCTATTGATTTCCTGCTTCTGCTCATCACGTCAAACTCCAAAAAATCCTCACGAGTCGGCTCATCCACAGCAGTTTAAGGGCTTGTGGAGGTGTAGTATCCTCCCTCTGTGTAATGAAGCTATCGGCCAGACGTAGGAGGAAAGTGCTCGTGACTGCCGTGAAATCCTTGCTGGGAAAGATGATTTGCATTTTTTTTGTCACTTTGAAATGTTTACGCTATTCTTCATGTGAGCGTGCTTGTAGTTGTTTTTGTAAGAGCTGCGATTTATTTATTTCATTAATTACTACATTGCGATGTTATTACAATCATGTCTCTCACTTTTAATATTGTGTGGTTGCAAGGTTGACACATTGGAGTCCTGTAATATTATAAACACAATGTATTGGTTTTCTTCCTTCACTTCCTCTTTTTTGGTCTCCTTTTTTATTTTCTTCGTACTTGCTCACATTTCTTTCCTGTGTCTTTCCTTTTATTATTCCTCCCTTTCTTTCCACCCTCCTCTCTTTCTTTCCACCCTCCTCCCTTTCTTTCCACCCTCCTCCCTTTCTTTTCACCCTCCTCCCTTTCTTTCCACCCTCCTCCTCCTCCTCCTCCTGCTCCTCCTGCTCCTCCTGCTCCTCCTCCTCCTCCTCCTCCTCCTCCTCCTCCTCCTCCTCCTCCTCCTCCTCCTCCTCCTCCTCCTCCTCCTCCGTCTTCCCCGTCATCACCACAACCACCACCACCACCACCACCACCACCTTCTTCTTCTTCTTCTTCTTCTTCTTCTTTCTTCTTCTTCTTCTTCTTCTTCTTTTCTCATCATATCATCATCATCATCATCATCATCATCATCATCATCATCATCATCATCATCATCATCATCATCATCATCATCATCATCATCATCACCACCACCATCACCATCATGTCAAAAAAAGTATTTATATACATGTAGTTCATTTTACATTTGAAGCACCTGTCGCATTTTTCAAAGAATTCAAGCCAAAAAGCGTGTCCTTGCCTGACTTGCATTTCCATCTCTCTCTTTGCAGCCAAGGAGTTCCTGGACGAGAAGACCATCCACGCTGGAGGGCGGGAGAAAAACACAGGCATGATCAGCGACTCCGGCGGTGACAACGTAGTGGCGTCATATAGCTTGCTGCTATTGACGGCGTTGCTAGGGACGCTACTGGTGACCTCCCTGTGTCGGTAGTGACCCCTGCTGATGGACTGTGTGACGTCATCATCTGCGACCTGGACTGCGCTGCAGATATGGATGAAATGTGCTCCAAAAACAAGAAACAAAACAACACTAAGGGACGATGTGATCTCCATTCAAGAAGTAATGTCGTTGGTCTTTCTGTGCAACCCTCGCGAAGTACAACGTGAAAGCGCAGTAGTCTTTAGTGAATGTGAGAGAGTTGGATTTTTTTTTTACGAGAAAAAGATAGTAAAATTCATCCTACGCTGACTGATTGATGAAAATGATTAAAGCTGATCAGTTTCCCTATTGTAATCTAACTCATCATCGAAGGAGTGGTAGATATCGAGAGAAAGACAGCAGAGAAACTGTCAGCGCCATTAGTCACCAAGCTCTCTCCAAACTCTGCCCGCCTTCTACTGCGACTGCACCTCATGGCGGCAGATAGCCATGCACTTGAAGATGTTCTCGATACGACTGCGTACCACTATCTGCTCCTGGGAGGGACTCCTTCGGGAATGTCTTATAATATTACTACTGCGTTGGATTTTTGACTCTTTCCCCTAGCAATCTGGAGACGATATGCGAACTCTACACTCTATCTATCTCGCCTGCAAGACCAGACCGAGCGCTGACGATGCTGTGACTATCTACGATTACTTTCTTCCAGCCTGGGAGCAGACCGTATTGTGCCAGCTACTCGAACTTGCCAATTCAGATTTAATGGTGTTGATATTTGTGATGTATTTGTAAATACTGACTCGAACACGCGCTTGATTTGAATGATCTGTTCTGTTCAACTCCTCCTCGTTTGCATCGAGCCGGCTGCAGACCAGTCAGTGTGTGTTTTTTGGTTGTCACCGTCACCTACGAAGTGAGTGCTTGTTTTGTCTGTGATTTGGTTACCTGCTTTGTACTGGGACAACGTAGCCAGCAACCCACATCGGATCTGCGACGCTGCCTCTTACTAAGTGTCGTTGATTTGTGCTGCACGCAAGGAACACACTGATTTCGCTGTGTTCAACATGTGCCACGGCCTATTCAGTGGACAATTCCTGTGACCCAGTCTTGACCACTGGACTGATGTCGGAGTTTCTTTCTCTTCTTTTTTTTAATACTTCACAGTCTACGTTGCTGAATCAGAAACGGTCGTTCTCCTCAGCTGACGTGAAGAGAACATTTGCTCGACGTCACATCCATACAGCGTCCCGACATGCCCAGGTAATGGCTGTGGCGGACTCTTTTTGCGTTCTCCGCCGTACGTTTGTTGTTTGTTACTCGAAGAAACGAAGCATTCCTTGGATTTTTCGAAATAACGTCAATATTAAGTGTTTTTGAGACATGTATTCTTGTCATCATGATGCTTTAAGTTTTTGGTTTAATTGGTTAACTAATTAATAATTTTCCTGCGCTTCTTAGACACATATTAAGGTTGTGCAGGTGCTATGTATACGAGGAAATGCTTCTACCCGCCATTTTTGAAAATGCTTCAATCCTCAATCTAATCGCCATGCTTCGATTTCTTATCAGTTTGCCATGCATACCTCCTGGCTTTCACAGTGGAATGCAAAAACAACCTTACCCTACTATGCTTCAGCTCCTATAACCACACCTCAATGTCCCCCCCCCCCCCCCCCCCCTCCAATGATTTCGGTTGTTTCGATTATTCGCATTCATCACATACTTGTATGCGCTCGTGTCTTAAATTTCGCTTGTGGAGACGATTCGAAACGCTCCTTAATATTGTGTGTGTAACCTGGATGCTCGCTGAAATGAATGAGATGACGATGCTGTTAGTGGCTGTATCTTAACTGTTTGAAGAGTGTGAGACTCTTCGCTCCATGTTCTGGTGTCTTTGCTGGCGTTTGCTGTCACTACTTTATCACGTGTGAATGGGATGCTGTGCTTTCACAAATGACGTGTTTTAAACAACAAAAAGCGATTTTCTGAGTGTGTTTGATGATGATGATGATGATGATGATGATGATGACGGTGTGCTTGTGTTGTGGGCAGTGCTGTGTTTCATATATAAACTGGATTGACGTGTGCACAGATAAGGAGCAAATGGTTTATATGGATTTGTTCACGATGGCATGTAAAATTGTAAATTATATTGTTGCATGTACATTTTGTAAATAGAGGAGAAGTGTACGTTTCTACAGAACACGGACCACTGACCAATCTGTACCGCTGACTTCTCAGAGAGGGGGATATCCAAGGGGCGTCACTCTCATCCTCTTTCCAGTCTGGCTGCTTGGCGCAATGTCAAAGCATTTGTAGCTCTTATTCTGTCAGGCATGCAGTCTGTTTTTATTTCAAACTAGCTCTCCGTACTCGTCCTGAAGGGTGAAGATTTGCGTTTAGAAGAGCAAGTCAACAGTCTATGTTAGACTGTGCGAGTACAAAAGCCGTAGTACAGGCCAGCATTTCACTCACTCTCATTGCATAGGATCTTTAGGATCATGTGCAAATGCAATAAATATAGGACGATCATGCAGGATCCTTTGTAAAGACTCATAGGGAAACGGGGTTGGGGCTGAGATGACGTGTGACGGGGAAACTGGGGATGGGTGGGGGTGTTTTAGTTTCTTTGTCCAACTTTGAATTCAACCCCTGGAACTCTCTGAGGTCTGTGATAAGCGGTCAATCGCGCGGATGCTTTTTCCCCCTTGTGGCTGCGTCATCGTTGTGAATAACCCAATCGTCATCCGATTTTGTATAGTTTTAGACAGCTACGACTGAGACATATCAATGCACCCATGTTTTTGGTACTCATTCATACGATATGGTTATACCTTACATGAATGGCTATTATTACTATTCTTATTTTCATTTGTACTAGTTTATACAGAGCTGAATGTATTCTTTAATTTTGTGACAATCGTTGCGTGTGATTTAACCACATTTGGAACTCTACGGTGGCGATAGTGACTTAGCAGGCTTTAATTGCTTTCCTGTTTAATTAACGTCAGGACTTCATCGCCACCCCGTACCTCTTTCCTGAAGGTCATTCTTTCCTTTTTGACTTCATTGACAGTTCATTATCATGAAATGATAGCTGTTACTTATCTGAGTATTTCAAGTTAAGTCTGTCGATATGGTGCCGTGTTTTTAGAGCCAGATTCTTCTTTTCATATTGATAAATTATGCGTACAATCCATTTGTGGAATCCACATGCTCTGTAAAATGTATGCACCGAAAAATAATTATTATGTACTTTTTGTCATGGGTTACGGAAACGATGAAATGAAGAAAAGGCGCTTTGTTGAATTCGTTTTACAGGCCATTGATGTGCAGGATGATAAGTTACACCCCCGGAAAAGAAGAAAAAAAGCAACCTACACGATAGAAAGCAGGTGCTTCATCACTCTACTACTGGTATATTCATCGCTGTGTGCAATGTCTTCGAGTTTTGAGGAAAGGAGGTTTATGTGTCCTTTTCCCCCCTTACATTCTCACATGGTTTTTGTTTGAAATGTATTCTGATTTCCCCCCTGAGATCTGAAAGAGCCAAATGAGATCAGGAATGAGACAAAAGCTCTTGCACTGAGTACGCGTGGGTCATGGTATGTGTCTCTGGAACGGTTTTTGCCTGGGAAATTTCTGTTGTTTGCTGCAGTGAGAGGAAACGCCCAATGGTACATAGTGTCTCTGGCCTCCTGTAGAGAGACTGCGTGTGGCGTAATGTTCCTTCCCAATTTCCACATCGCCATTGCTGAGTAGCATCTGTCATCTGAAACACTGGGCAAATAATGTTCATGTAGCATATTACATCACTTCAAAGAAGCAAAAGTTTGATTTATTTCCATAAATTATTTTGTAAAAATGCACGAAGTGTATCCTTACACTTTGAATAAAACAATGAATATGTTATTTGCTTTTTTCTCTTTTTTGTTGTGTGTATTTGAAAATATGCAGCACCAAGAATCTGTTGGTAAGAAATGAAAATGCTGACTTACCTCGTAGGAAAGTATGATATGCTTGCAATATGGTGACTTAAGCCACATCAGGATACCTACCACCATTGCTCTCTCCTAGCAACCCCACTTTTTAAATCACCGGGCGATAAGGCGAGCTTTGTCCAACCATTTGAATCCAGTCTTCAGAAAGAAAAAGGCGATTGTGACAGCACAAAGCAGTCACAGGAGAAACATGCTTGCTGAAAGTATTACAAACTGCCGTCTGTTACAAGATAAAGGTGTGGACAAGTTTCCTGAAATGCTTTCCAGAAAAAGGCACAGTTCAGGTGTTTGTTTTAAAGCACACACCCAAAACATACAAGTAGGGAGGTGAGAGATACTTTGTTAAAAGGTCTGCGTTCGGCAATGTGAGGTTAATCAGTTAAGGAAAGCAGTACGCTCAGTTTACAACATCGGTCATGTTGCTTCAACAGACCAGAAGCTGGAACTACATGCACATCGAATAAAGTAAATGGCAGCAGAGCATATATAAAGGAACGTAGCCTGTCCCCGTAAGAGACATCTCAGCAGAAGTGCGCATACAGAAGAAATTAATTAATGTTATTAGTTGGGCGCCGTAGGAAAAAAAAGACAGAAATATTTTCAACAGCCCGGCAAATAACGAGCTTACCAGAGGAAAATATATAATTATTCTAAGCATCTCAGACACCTCATTCATAGATCAATTATTAACAGGTCATGTGTGTAAACAATGTCACTCAAATTTCTTATTCATTTCCTTGTAATGCGTCTACAACGGCTCATAGCGACCAAATGACATACTGAAAAGTTTGTCCAAGATCACAACACACTGACGGCCAAGAGTGAGAAATATTGAAGATTGGATTTGTATTTAATGCGACGACGAGATGGTTTTACTAAAAACACATTTGCAATCTGTTCTCCATTGTAGCAGCTCATACCCAAAAAGATTTCCGTCGCAATGATACTCTGCTGAAATAACTTTCTTAGTTTGGAACATGCGCTGGTCTATCTGATTCCAGCTTCACTTTGCGATTAATTTATTCACGAGTTCCCAGATTCCCTTATTTCCCTCTTGCACCTGTCCCTGTCTCGATCATCTTTCAAGACGACACACTAGTCCAGTGATGTTAACGTTTAATTTTAAAGCATTCCTAAAAGTGATTTACCTGACCTGATACAACGAGACTGGAATTTTCTTCCGCTACACATCCGACTTTTTCTACTCTTTCGAGAAGAGACTGAAAACTTTTCTATTCTCTATTCTATATGCAACGTCCTTGAGCAGCGTTCTGCTATTGGCGCTCTGCAAATCTATCAACATGCAGACATACATACATACAAACAACAGACATGTACATACGTGTTAAAAGAATAGTATGTATTGCTTTGAACGATCCTGCACCACACTTGCACACTAAGATTTAATCTCGGTTTGACCGTAAAACAACACTCGGCTTAATTCACTACTCTCCCAGTACGTCAAATCCACAGAAACTATCGATTCCCTCATTCTCGCGCCATTTTGTGCCTCTGTCGATACGAGGGCAAACCAGTGCAAACATGTTTCATACATTTTCTCGTTGATTCATCGTGTCAGATTCACAGTTTTCTCAAAGTTAGCTTTCTTTCCCCCGCTGCCACCTCAATCCTATATCATTCCCTAATTGTAGAAGCATTACGGCAGCGACCTCTGAAACCACTTCCCTCTACTTACCACGGCAAGTTTAGAGGGGGAAAAAACTTCCATTTTCGCTCCTATACTCTGAACCCCTTCAAAGTAACAGTCGCAGGCAATTACATCAGGAGGGAGGTTACATTAGCGGGCCGGGAGAGAGGCGAGGAGGCTCAAATGGAAATGTCAAGAATGAAATGCCAAATTCCAAGGGTGACCTTCGTGTCGCCGAGGTCGAGACAAAAACCGCCCCCAGTTATCCGCCCTTAGGGAAAGATGGAAGACTACGGGAGACGGGATCAGGGGGAATAACTCTAAGGGCATCGAAAGGGCTTCCAGGAGCGACAAAAAAAGGAGAGACTGACTGATGCCAAGAGAGCAGAGTCAAGAGACGTAGGAGAGGGGAAAGTAGGGGGTAAAAAACGGTTGAGCGGATTTTCGTCGACATCAGCTCCCGAGAGCATCGAAAATGGAGTGGAGTGGAGAGCATGGGAATTAAGAAATAACAAACAGAGAGAGAGAGAGAGAGAGAGAGAGAGAGAATAAAACAGAAAAGAAACAGAACATATGAGAAAGAAAAGAACTTTAAAGATTAAAAGAGAGGGAAACGAAAACGAGTGTGGAAGCGAGAATGAGATAAGGAAAAAAAATTGGGAGCTAAGACTGAGAGAAGGAATGAAAGAAAGAGCGATATTTTTCAGAGAAAAGGTCACAGGTAGTGTAAATGAGAGATAGATTTGAAAAACACAAGTGGAGTAAACTACACATTGGCTCGTACAAGTCACACTGTTCACCACCCATGAGTACATTCATCAGGCAGCGTCAATGATCAATCGCACGCAGATTGTCACAAACACGGCAACCTGATCTGACCAGCTGACCGCTGGCCGAGTGGGGACTGCATGCTAAACCCTGGGAGTTGGGGAGGCGGAGAGGAAAAAAGGAGGGCGGGGAAGGAGGAAATTTCAAAAGGGTGAGAATGAGTCCTGGGGGTTGGAGGGTGGTTGGGATGGGGGAGCGGATAAGGAGTGAGTTGAAAAGGGAATCCTAGCTTCGTTAATGGAGAGCTGTCATGCAGACGAGAGATGGGCGATTAGGTTTTTGTCAGCAGGGGGAAAAACATGAGTCGGCGTGGGGGCCTCTGCCTCTCTAGTCCTGTCCTTCGCACCGACTGGCCGCCACTCCATTAAGGCCACTTCGTATCAATCTACCAGCCAAACGGCTGTCCGCACGCCCGGACACCCTTGGTCATTGATTTCCCGATAAGCTGGCCAGCCCGCCGATATTCAAATTATTTCTGAATTAGCCCGAGGCGATTGTGAGCTTTGCGACGTAGCGATTGGTCCTCCACCTTGTCTTCGATGTCCCCAGGGGGTGGCCTGAGTCCCCAGGGGTCGCAAGGACAGTCAGAAGAGAGGGAAGAACAAGGACGATCGTCTTCCGCTAGCTGGACAGAAGCTGGTCAAGCGAGGTCCATTTCGGATGGGTCTTTTCACGGTCAGACGCCTTCTTGCCTCTCCGGGACCGCCTCGGACAAACGACGTGTCTGAGAGTGATCTCCCCTTGATGAGGCCGATAAGTTTGCACGTGTCTCGGCAACTCTTGTTTCGCTTGTACTCGATCGGGCGGGAGGATGCCGACGACAGGAAAATTGCTACACGCAGCCTTGAGGAGAACGGTGGACTTGAAGCCAGACAGCGGGAGCTCAACTGCTGAATCCATGTGCCGAGGGAAGACTTCACCCTGAGTGACCTGTTCAACACCAGTGGCCAATTCAGGCCACCTATACATTGAATCTTCATGCCGCAGGCAAGCAGGCCCTGACTGGAAAAAAAGAAGAAGTTGAGCCATTCTTTGATGACAAAATTCGCGGAAATGAGAAGCTCATGGGAAAAGAGATGGAACGGAAGGGATTCGAGGTCGAAGTAAAATATGCATACAGGAATCAGATGGGTTACATGCATCCTCGGCCATATTTCATTGATCAGCAGGTGACTTGAGTTCTTTTGATGTGGAATTTCCATTAAAGGTTGTTAACAGCAACTAAACAAAACTTTTGCCGAGATTCTGCATAATCCATTGGTCCATGCGAATCTCGCATGCATTCATCTGCAGGGGTTGCACGCGAAAGTGATGCGCGACTTATAACTGCAAAGTAGTTTTGGATATCGATGCCAAAGTTTGCCGTTGATGATCAGCTGAGACACGTGAAATTAAGTTATCTTTACTGGTTCGCGTGTTGGGTTGGATTTGCTTTTGTCACAATGGGTTGTTTGCCATGTCGAGCTCTGCGTACGAGCTCACACTCTGCGTGCACGTATGGATATTAATATCTGCAGCACCGTGCGAATCGCCATCTCAGTGGTCCACCACGGCTACTTGCTGCTTTTAAAGTGTCATTTTCTGTGCCAACAATCAGGATTGTGCGGTTCGCATTGCGTGTGCTATCCGATAACATATGTTGCCCCTGCGAGGTTTTGCAGCCTCTTCAGTGCAAATGAGTCCGTTCGTGTTCAACTGTTTCTCCGTTCTTTCAGTGGAAGTCGTGCTCGAAGATCGGTACATTGTGACTGCACAAGAAGACAAGCAGTCTTACAATCAAGCGTGAGTGAACTCGACCGTCATGTTCTTCAGGGGTCATAGGGACTTGCAGTCCTGCATTTAGCGCAAGTAGGCGCTAAACCTCGGAGAAAATTTCGTGATAAACACCTTTTGTCTTTTAATCCACGAAGGATCTATTTGGTTTCAGTACGTCTGTACTTGCTTTAAGAGAATGTAGCTCTTGAATCTCTACATATTTTTTTTCTATTTGAGAAGCGTTTGCTGTACAAGTCTGCTTGCTTTCTTGACGAGAAGCTTTACATCACCACGAGGTCGAAACTTCAGTCTTCATCAAGACACCGTAATGGCGTGCCTATCCACATCAAACTCAACGAAACTGCTTTGTAATGTCAGCTTTAGCAGACTTCTAACAGTCCTGGCTTTCGTTACTACCAGTCCTTTCTCAGAAAAATGATCCATGGATTTAATGCCGGATGTACATAAAGACCCAATGAGTGCCGTTAATATCTCCACCTTCATTGTTGTCTCCTGCGTGCAAGCAATCTCTAAAATACAGTTTATCTTGTTCAAAACCAATTTCGTGCGATAGAAATCCTTTCATCGGGTTTTCCATAAACCGCAGGGATACGTCCCTGGTGTTCCAAATGTACAGACTTCACAGGAACCAAACGGCGCAGACGCTGTGACCTTTCATGACCTGCGCCATTCTGTCACGCTCCTCTAGCGGTGTCCCCAGACGCGTCATCAGTCCACAGCAGACTGCGCACCACCAACAAAGCACGGCCGTCAACCAATACTAACGGCCATGGCGGCGGTCACTTCCGCTGAGAGCTAACTAACGCGCCAGGAGTTATCTCCCTTTGGCATTTAATTGGCTTCGATGGGGCCAGGGATTATGGCGGCTTAGTGGGCAGTCTTGCATCCCAGGCGACAAAATGGCCGCTCTGATGACTGTCCCCCCAGCGGAGACCAAGCCAACTACGCGAGAGTAGAAGAGGCCCTGACTGGGTTTATTAGCTCGCGCGTAGGGCGGCATGCAAACAAGACGGGCAGTCCCTGGCCGCCAAATCGCCCCTGGCCCCGCGCAGCCTTCAGCATGGTCACGTGGTCAACGGGGCCGCATCACGCCCGCTGCCGCAGTCCCCGGGTAGAGTGACGGCGCCATAACACGCCATCACGTCACAGGGCGCGGCGCGTGCTCAGACACCACGCGGCAAACAGCCCTGCCCCCTCTGTGACCTCTACCCCCTCCAGGCGAAGAGCAAAGGTGAAAGGTAACGTCTCGTCTTGAAGCGCTGATCATGTCTCCGTGTCTCGAGGCTTGTGACTCTAGTGTCTGGGAAATGGATGGTAAAAGTGGAGGGAGACGAAGAATGTCTTCTGGAGAATGTCGTCAAAGATTATAGGTTACACAAAGATAGTTCATGCCGAGCTTTTGCTCTTTGAAGTTACAAGCAGCTAAAATTGCAGCGTTCCAAGCGGCCAGCACTATGGGAGATGCCTATAGACGTTATTCACGCAGCGGCCATTTTGAAATCAAAAACGAGACTAAGTCCGCAAATTTAATGGCGTCCAGCGTCTATGGCGAAACCGAAGGCTTCATCATCACATAGACACTGCTGTGTTCCTTATTGCGAGAACGATGATCGATATGACGAGAACTCCAGACTGTCCTTTTTCAAATTCCCCACAGACAAGAAGCAGAAGAAACTATGGATCTGGAAGATTCGGCGTGATCCTGGCAAAAAATTCAAGGCAACAAGAGCTTAGATTTAGGTCTTGTAAAAGCAAAAAAAAAGTTAAATCATCTAACCAGAACATTCAAGATCCTCATAAAAACACCACATTTGTCATATCTTTTCATCAACTCAACTACACTTCTTACAAAATAAAGCCATTTCTACAACTTGAGATACGAATAAAAGCGACAAGGCTTCAGATAGTGCCTCACGAGGAGCGCACATGTTTGTGATGTAAAACGTGACCTTCATTACAGTATTACACTACGAGTGATCTTATCCGATACCAGTTGATGTTTTACCCCTCTGCTAAGATTATAATACAACTCATTCGAGTTTTACATGAAACATTTAGTTATCTCGATCGTCTGCTGGCGTAGTGGCTACGGTTCGATCGTGTTCGTCTGCTTGGTTCGTAGTGTTGATCATTATGAATGGTGTTTCTTGAAATAAGGTCAGTAAGCCTATATGTTAATTTATAACGCTAATATAACCATGGGCTGTCTTAATTTATCAAAGCTGTATGTTGATTGCGTCAATAGGTCGTGAAATACATTTTACAAATCCAAGCTTCGCGCACTTCTATTTATAGCTGACGCGCGGACCTCAGCGGCACCAGGATAGATTATAAATACATTGTTGTCCTCGAACCTGCCTGCTGTTGACATCGTGTACAATGCTAGTATTGTCTGATGCTATGAAATACGTTCACCAGTAAAAGGTCCAACACATATATTCCTAAGGTTGTATTATAATCTTAGCAGAGGGGTAAAACATCAACTGGTATCGGATAAGATCACTCGTAGTGTAATACATGTACTGTAATGAAGGTCACGTTTTACATCACAAACATGTGCGCTCCTCGTGAGGCACTATCTGAAGCCTTGTCGCTTTTATTCGTATCTCAAGTTGTAGAAATGACTTTATTTCGTAAGAAGTGTAGTTGAGTTGATGAAAAGATATGACAAATATGGTGTTTTTATGAGGATCTTGAATGTTCTGGTTAGATGATTTAACTTTTTTTTTGCTTTTACAAGACCTAAATCTAAGCTCTTGTTGCCTTGAATTTTTTGCCAGGATCACGCCGAATCTTCCAGATCCATAGTTTCTTCTGCTTCTTGTCTGTGGGGAATTTGAAAAAGGACAGTCTGGAGTTCTCGTCATATCGATCATCGTTCTCGCAATAAGGAACACAGCAGTGTCTATGTGATGATGAAGCCTTCGGTTTCGCCATAGACGCTGGACGCCATTAAATTTGCGGACTTAGTCTCGTTTTCGATTTCAAAATGGCCGCTGTGTGAATAACGTCTATAGTCCGTTTCAACATTGCACATTTAAAATGGTGGACATAGTCTCGCTTCGCGCAGAAAAAGCTGAATTTGGGGACACTAGAAACCCCATCCAAAGAAAATGTAAACCATGAACAGCATTAATTTATCAAAGCTGTATGTTGAATGCATCAAAAGGTATTGAAAGCTCCTACTTTTTAACAATCGAAATGCAGGTCACTCGCAGAACCACGTGTGCACGGGTCGACGTGATTGCAACGTTTGGTGACCCTGTTCTCTCTGTGTTAAAAATTATTATTCTTCAAATCGGTCAAATAGTGACGTCACTCGTTCTTCAACCTTGGTAGTTGATGACGTTATCGGAAATTTTAGAATTAGGTCCATCGCACATCTGTTGCTAGGCCATTTTTGTGCGAAGTCTCCACTAAATCCTATAATCATGTGACTAAATACAGTGCAATGTTGAAACGGACTATAGGCATTTCCCATAGTACTGGCCGCTTGGGGCGCAACGTGTCTCGACCCTCACGAGAATGAGCTAATGAACTATCTTTGTGTAACCTATAATCTTTGATGTCGTATAAACGAGAGCAGATCAGCTTCGTTTGGCAACTTTTTTGAAAACTCAGCTGACTGTGTACTGTCTCCTCCAAGCAAGGATGACCCTAGCACTTGCATCTGGCACAAAAGCAGGGGCACGGAACCTTAGAGATGGGGTTAGTTGTCTTCTGTCAAATAGGGTCCTCTGTGTCTTCATTCCCTACATTGCAGACTGTCTTCAGTACAAACGTGTACAACTAAAGTGTCAATTTCAGATGTCAAACTGTTCTTGAACTATGTCCATTAATAATGAATATTTTGGGTTTCTCCCAGTTTAGAAATACTAGTCCAATATAATTTTTAATATTGGTTCATGGTATTATCTTCATCTATGGATTGTAATTCACACAATGTGCGCATATACATTTGATAGTTTTTATTTGGAAACCGTCATCAGCTTCAAATACCTGGGAGCAATTGTCACGGATGCAGGATCCAAATCTGAAATACTCGCCAGAATTACTCAGACCACAGCAGCACTCACAAAACTCAAGACCATCTGGAAGGACAGGAACATAGTCCTCAGCTCAAAGATCAGACTGATGCGCGCCCTGGTCATGTCCATATTTTTGTATGCCTGTGAGTCATGGACACTAACAGCAGACTTGGAGATAAGGATACAGGCCATGGAAATGAGATGCTTTCGACGACTCCTCGGCATCTCCTACAAAGACCGCATCACAAACGAGGAAGTCCGAAACAGAATCAGGCAAGCCATCGGGCCCCATGAAGAACTACTGACCACTGTGAAAAGACGCAAACTAAAGTGGTATGGGCACGTCTCACGATCGTCAGGGCTTGCCAAGACTGTGCTACAAGACACAGTAAAAGGAGGGAGGAGGAGAGGCAGACAAAGGAAAAGATGGGAGGACAACGTCTCAGAGTGGACAGGGATGAGGCTCAGCGAAGCCTTGAGACAGTCCGAGAGGCGAGAGGAATGGAGAGAGCTGATTGCCAGATCATCTGTGGTACCCCACCGGTCGTCCAGACTACGGGACAAGTAAAGTAAGTAAAGTAAAGTTTTTATTTACCCTTTGCCAAACATTTTGTCAGTTTAGTGTCTCTTTTGTCGCATCTGCCTAAAAAAAGTGAGCAGCCCAGAGGATGACGACTCCAGAGTTGCATGTAAGACGAAAGTCACAAAACTGGTGTTTAATCATCGGTAAGCCAAAGTCTGTCCCATCCTGGTGATTCGATGAAAGATAAACTATTTTGAATAGAAATATGAAAGTCAGAACAAAGTCTGCATCTTATTGTCCTATCGAGGCGTGAATAGTGGAACGTAAGCTGGGCTCAATCGAGGCTGTGACAATGCATTGTCCATGCAGAACATCCTTGCGTGACCATCATCGTTCCAAATACATCTCTTCCCATTGCCTCCCTACCCCCAATTCTCTTCGACCTCCATTCACTAATCTCCCTTCTAGCTCCTGACTCTTTCTCTTTCCACTTGCCCGCGACGTCCTTCATGCTTCACGAAGACGCTTTCCAACAACACTGTCCACCTCATTTCTCACCTCCCCCACCCCCATTCCCACATGCAACCTAAACCCCATCACTCACTGCCTTATGTCTCTTCCCCTTCGCCCTTCCACCCCACCCCCATTTCCCCTCTCTGATCCCCCCCACTCATCCGCGCTCTTCACGTCACCAGTGCATTTCCCCTTGACTGAGTCTGGCGGTTGCGTAATCTCGTCAGAGATGATACAGAATCAATAGGCGCGCTCCACGGCGAAGCGTGTTGAAAGACCAACACCATTAGCGTCAGACGCGATCTGGCGGGCAATGACTCGAGAAACAGACGGACGAGGTCCGCCTTGCTCGTGCTGCACGTGATGTGGACTTCCATGAAGATAATACTTTTTTTGTTGCTTTTCAAAGAGGCAGGACGGTGAGGGAACGGGGGGGGGGGGGAGACGAAGAAGTTACGTCGAGCTTAACTGTGATCTTGTGATGCAAGCTGTGTAGCGAGGCAAACTGGCAAGGCTGTTGCGGTGAAAAGGATGACTTGGAGATCAAAAACGTCACGGAGAAATTATTGACAACTCCCAGCCGTACAATGTAGTCAGATTTTTTTCTGTGCAGATTAGAGTTTCTGCAAAACGACGCAGTTCGGGTCATCTTGACAGGTCATTCTGAGAGAGTACTGTGTGTTTGATGTTCAACAGCGTTGTAGTCTCACACCATGCTTTTCACGTTGACGAGCATCGTATGCATTGTGCCTGAAAACAGCAACACGATGCTGTTGTTTTTCTATGAAAAGATGACTCATGTATACATGATCTCCATGTTGTCACTGGGGAGGTTTTTGATGTCGGATTTAGAAAAATGATTTCACGTTTCCTTGGATGAATCACAGGCATGTAGGGATTTATGGCAAACGAAACCTGTTGAATGTCAGATTTTTCTTGCTTTATGAAAATGCAGAAAACGGCTGGAATGTTTCTTGCAGACCAGGGAGCAAATCGACACAACCCAAGACCGACTATTTGTTCATGTGCACTCGTGCTGTACGTAGCATCGCGTGCACTGGCTACATGGAAGAGTGCGGGTCCTTCAACCGTTTATCATCAACCCACACTGTCATCTCTTGCCCATGGAGAGGTAAGGGGGAAAAAACCACGCGGGCAGGCACACAAGCGAGGAGAATGAGTCAAAAATCGAAAATTATCCCTTGCTCTTCCAGACGTGAATAACGATAAATCACGAAAATTTCTGATGGATGATCTCAGTCTCATAAGTCATGCGAGCAGGCGGGAATCTGAAAGCGCGCCATGATTGACAAATTACGTCGTGAATTCGCACCACTCCAGTACAGGGGAACAGAGTGACCCAATCGCCGGAGAAGAAACGAGGTCAAAGCGGGCGAGATAGAGCTGTGGCGCATTCCCGGGATGAGATTATACATCACGAGGTGAACGTTTTTTCTCCCTACCTCGATCCCTTTCCTCCTCTAAAACGCATGAAAATCGTTCGTTAAAGTGAAGACCGCTGCACGCAATTTCCTGATTGATTCCGGCGGTAATTTGGGTTTTTCCGATTGACAAGGAAGGAAGGGACTGGCAGTTAGAACCAGCGGCGCCTTCGAGTAGCTGAAGCTGGGACCAAATGGATGAACTCCGTGCAGGCCGGAAGGTGGAAGATGCAGGGAGTCTAGTTGAAAGACTGTCCCTCCCGGTGGCTGGGTGCTCAGCAGCCTCTTAATTTTCTCCTCAGTCATCGAGTAGCTCATGAATACCAAACGGATGAATAAATGAATGAATAAACAAACGAATGGAGTTTTACGTTCTATCAGTCTTTGTAGGCTATGTAAGGCGATTGGTCACGAATATCACGAGAGAGGGCTGGGGCAAAAACAAGTCAACTGTCAAGTCACGCCTGCGCCATTCATTCGCCTCTGATCAAGAATCGCATGAGGAGACGCGGTGGGTCTCTTCTCACTCCCAACCCAGGAAAGAATTTGAACACGAAGGAGCCTAATGAGAAACTGCCATAGTTCTATCCCTGGGACGGCGAAATCTGGGTTTATTTAAATATCGTGACAATGTGGGATGTTATACTGGCTTCAACCTTGTGTCGTTAGCTTTGGTTCAATGTATACGACGGGCCCAAACAAAAAAGACAAAAAGTATTTACAGGAACTTCCCAACCCTTCAAACTTGTTAATGATAAACAGAAAGCCTGATAGAGCAGGTGGACACGGCAGGGAAGCAGCTTCGGGAAAGAAGTGTAACGCGTAGAGTCCTTCACCTCGGAAGTCTGCCGACACGTTTCGGAACAGTGATTCGACCATGTTCGCCATTGTAAGAAATGTGAGAAGTACGTAGGCAAAGGTTTTATTTGTAATTCCACTTGCATGTATTTCTTAGAGAGTAAATAACATTTCAATTATGCTTGTCATGAAACTTGCTAATCTATTTCCTGGCAAGCACAAACGGAGACAGATGGGACGATTGGACAGTCGGATGGACGCAGCATGTCCACTCTGTAGGGAACGTTCACACTCGATGCCAACTCACTGCCGAGCCAAAGGCACACCGGTTTCCAGAACTATCCTCACCACCCTCATAGACACCCGTTTCAGTCCTGTGGAGGAAAGTGTTAATCAGACGAGATGCAGTGGCTGTACCAGGTGGGCAAGTCCAGGACCCTCGCTCCATCGGTCATGGTCGCGAAGGAGTGACCACTTCGATGAGAAATGCCCACGCTCGTACAGTTGGATTCAGATTGTTTATTGAGCAAAGCTTGCGCCTTCATCACCGTAGTAGCAATCTTATTTAACCAATCAGGACGCAGAACTAGACCGCAGCTGTGACCTGATTGGTTAGATAAAATTGCAACTAGGACGAAGTAGGCGTAAGCGGTGCTCAATTAAAATAAGCCTTCAAAAAGAAAATCTTTGCTTAGATCGCACCTTCATAGTCTGATTTTCTTTTCGAGAGCAGTCGTTTTCTTAGCACTTTTTTGGTAGACTCCCAGAAACTCTTTAAAAGAATCTACATTATCCGATCTCCTACCGAGGCTTACGACTGAAGAGGAAACTTCATGAGATTAAAGCCCATGTTTGTTACGAGAACAGACAACTATCATTCTTCTTCCACGCAATCAATGTACTCCAAACAGAAGCACGTTTAAAAAATGACGGACAACGCTCGCACAAAATGTTTATCAAACTACTGCCGAGTCTTTAGTCCAGCCGACAGAATTCATCTTCCTGTCTCAACTTACTGTGAAAAAAGTGAAGGTTTGTTGTGTGTGTGTGTGTGTGTGTGTGTGTGTGTGTGTGTGTGTGTGTGTGTGTGTGTGTGTGTGTGTGTGTGTGTGTGTTGTCTTGGATACGGGAGCGAGAAGGATTTGTTTCTTTGCTGTTTTTTTTTCCTCCTTGATGCGCGAATTCTATCTTAAAACACTCGTGGCACATTTGCAAATGACGATTACTGCATCTGTACGCACTGAAACAGTCGATTCGTCATCTTCCTTATCAAAAGAACGTCACGATTATCATTAGAAAATACCTTTAAATCAACATTTCCATACCGATTCGAAATTTTGAAACGCCACTTCAGATTAAAAAAATAGTTTACATCATGACGAAGCTGTCGCGCAGATGAGAATAAATGGATTGGAACTGAAGTTCCAACCAAGGGAATGTGCCAGAGGAACTTAGTCATTGTTTGCTTTTTTGAAGCTGAAATGTCGAATGCGATAAATGGAAATTATGTCAGTGGGATGTATACATTGTATACGCAATTACATTCTCATAAACTCTATCATACGTATCGGGGTCTTTGTGTATCACTCTTCATCCCCACAGACCAGCCAAAATCCCACCACAGCTGCTGTGCATCTGAGGCATTATCGACTCCGTGCTACACACCGGACTGTAAATGCTGCTCTCACCGCGCGCATGACTCGAGCCTTTGCCAGCCAAGAACCTTCTTGGCCTTCTTGCACCGAGGACGTGGCCGTCCGTCTCGAACTGATGGTCACTTGCACAGCCTTTTATCTGGGGTGGGCTTCCTCGCATTCCAGCCGTCACGTAGGCAATTAGGTAAAAAGTGAAGAGCGGATGAGTCAGACGTAGACTCTGCAAAAATCTGGCTTCGTACCAAAAGAGAAACTTTTCTTGAAGGAAGTGAGGTGAGGTGGAGTGAGTTGGTGTTAAGTGGGGATGGCGGTAGATGAGGGAGAGGACCCTTTCTTATAGGAGGTGAAATGAGGAGAAGTGGGTTGGAGTAGAGTGGAGTAGATGAGGAGGAGGACCTTTTCTTGAAGGAGGTGAGGTGTAATGGAGTGGGTTGGAGTAGAGTGGAGTGGATGAGTGGGAGGACCTTTTCTTAAAGGAGGTGAGGTGAGGTGGACGTGGAGTGGAGTAGAGTGGGGTGAGGACGTAGATGAGGGAGAGGACCTTTTCATGAAGGAGGTGAGGTGAGGTGGACGTGGAGTGGAGTAGAGTGGGGTGGATGAGTGGGAGGACCTTTTCATGAAGGAGGTGAGGTGTGAAGGAATGGGTTGGAGTAGTGTGGAGTAGATGAGGGAGAAGACCTTTGTTGAAGGAGGTGAGGTGAGGTGGACGTGGAGTGGAGTAGAGTGGGGTGGATGAGGGTGAGGACCTTTTCTTGAAGGAGGTGAAGTGTGATGGAATGGGATGAAGTAGAGTGGAGTAGATGAAGAGGAGGACCTTTTCTTCAAGGAGGTGAGGTGTGATGGAATGGGTTGGAGTAGAGTGGCGTAGATGAGGGAGAGGACCTTTTTTTGAAGAAGGTGAGGTGAGGTGGACGTGGAGTGGAGTAGAGTGGAGTAGATGAGGGGGAGGACCTTTTCATGAAGGAGGTGAGGTGTGATTGAATGGATTGGAGCAGAGTGGAGTAAATGAGGGAGAGGACCTTTTCATGAAGGAGGTGAGGTGTGATTGAATGGGTTGGAGCAGAGTGGAGTAGATGAGGGAGAGGACCTTTTCATGAAGGAGGTGAGGTGAGGTGGACGTGGAGTGGAGTAGAGTGGGGTGGATGAGGGGGGGGGATGTTTTCTTGAAGGAGGTGAGGTGTAACGGGGTGGGTTGGAGTAGAGTGGGGTGGAAGTAGATGAGGGAGAGGACCCTCTCTTGAAGGAGGTGAAGTGAGATGGAGTGGGATGGAGTAAAAAAGAGAGGGTGGTGAGTAGATGAGGGGGAAGATGAGAAGAAACGTTGATCCCCTGCACCAAGATTTGCTGATGCTGGATAGAGAAAAAAATCCCGAAAATGCAAAGCTTTCCACGGGCTTCCGCGAAGGAACACATGTCCACTTAGAGCAGGGACCAATTTTCCCCGCCGCCTGCACCTCCGCCGCCTGGATTGGTTTATTTGGTGAATTTCTGTCACAGCAAATCACTGCATTTGTGACCATTTGTCTTGTTAGGCCTGCGCGCCAAGCTCCCAATGACCCAATAGAACGTCCTGGCGACGGGAAATTCGCAATGAGGACCGACGGCCTATCAAGAAGATTTCTTCCAGAGTCGCTCAGAGATCGCCAATGAAGTCTGCGTGTGCCTTTGAAGAGTATATCGCTGCGAGATTGGAAGAGACGGGGGAAGCGCGTATTGGATGAACGAACACGCTCGTTCGAAAAAGTTCATAGCAGTCGGACCAGTCATCGCGGGCGCAGGAGGAAGAAATAAAAAGAGGAATGCGACGGTTGAACATCAAGGAGAGAAATGCGTAATTAGCGAGGGAAGTGGGAAGACGGATGAAAGAGAAGAGAGCTGGGAACCAAGAAAAGACGAAGGGAAAAAAGTGACGAGAAGAGATAATCATTAAATTCCAGAACGTGGAGGGAAGATAAATCAGAGAGAACGGTCGAACGACAAACTGGAAACATCATTTTGTAACCAGGCAACGCGAGTTGTAAGGGATTTGAAAACAATATTGGTTCAAACGCGTTTGAATCAGCCATGCACTAGTTGGGCAAGCATGAACGTTTTCCCTCGTGTGTTATGATGGGCGTTGCGTATGAATGTGTACGTGAGCGTGTGTGTGTGTGTGTATGTGTGTGTGTGTGTGTGTATGTCAGCGTGTGTGTGTGTATGTGTGTGTGTGTGTGTGTGTGTATGTCGTGAAAAAAAACACCCCACGAGATGATATGGTTAAAAGCACAGAGAGAGAGAGAGAGAGAGAGAGAGAGAGAGAGAGAGTCAGAGACAGATACAGATACAGAGACAGAGACAGAGACAGAGAGAGACCTAGAGAGACAGAGACAGAGACTGAGAAGGAACTGAACTGAACTGATTAATTGAGGCCGTCGGCCCATTGCATACCCATACAAATGCGGAATGATCAAAATTAGGGAAAAAAAGTCATACAGTACAGTACAGTCGTACAATAAATAGGCATACGTCAACCCATTAGTTTACATCTCCAATACATTACAAACTTATTGTCCGTGAATCTGGACAGCTAAGAAGGTTTGTCTACACTCAATTTCTGTTCCTTAAGTCCTAAAGCATAAAATATGTACATGGCTACCGATCTTGTCAATTTATCATCGGTGCCCCGCATCGGGTATCTGCAAACATTGGGATTCTTTCTCTTGTGTAGATACCGTTCTAAGTACTTTATTCTTAATTGTAGATATGCAGGACATGACAACAAAAAATGCCTCTCACTTTCCTTTTCCTCACAAAATGGACATTGTGCATTAGACGCATCTCTGTACCGCAATCGTTTATTCCGAAACGAAATCGAATAAAAACAACCCAGAATTTTTTACAGTCGAGTATATTTAAGTAATTTTCCAAACCAAAGTTGTGTTTAAGGATGAGAACCAATCGTACCTGTCATTGTTTATATTCTTAGCATGCCAGTCCTGGAGATGCCAGTCCTTTAGTCATTGTTTCAGCATTGACATTAAATGTTTCTCATCTCCAGCTCCTCCATTCAGCCACACGTACCCAAAACCCAGATGGAACAAGCAATTCTTCACCCTCTCAGTCCAATTACGATCCCCTTTAATGTGGGAGTTCAGAAGCATTCGATATGCTTGCTTGGGAAGTCTGTATTCTCCCATTCTGCAGAGTTTCAGCCAATATCTTATTACCCGGGTGCTACAGTTGACAGAATTTGGAAACCGTCCAAGGTCTCCGTAAACAATGTGGATTGGAGTCTTCGAGTTTAGACCCAGGAACATCTTACAAAAGAAAGTGTGAATAATCTCCACTTTCCTGTGCTTTTGGAGACTCCATACTTCTGAACCATAGAGAAGAGTTTACTGGACTTGCGCATCATACTCATGAATACTTTTGTTTTCAAGGTACGCCAGCTCCACAGCGCTCTTAATACTTCCATCCCTTTTTGTTTCCCTCTCACAGCAAGGTCATCTGGGGTGTAATTCATGAACGTGGACTTTCAGCGTGGTCTTAGACCACTGCCGCTGGTCTCGGGCTACTGTCGTAGTCTACAATTCATGAACGTGGACTGTCGTAGTCTACAATTCATGAACGTGGACTTTGGTTCAGTCTCAGGCTGAACTGCGGACTACGGTGGTCCAAGGATTTGTTGGACTACACACCAAAGTCCAAGGCTGCCGCGAAATTAAATGGCCGACCTTGCCTACGGTTCGCGCAGAAATCGCTGTATTTTGGGACACTAGAAACCCATCGAACGAAAATGTAAGCCACGAACAGCATTAAATTATCAAAGCTGTATGTTGATTGCATCGATAGGTCCTGAAAGAGCTGACATTTTACAATTGGGAATGCAGGTCGCCGAGCATCTCAAGCTTCGCGCACTTCTATTTATAGCTGACGCGCGGACCTCAGCGACACCAGTAAACATTGTTGTCCTCGAACCTGTCTGCTGCTGTTGACATTGGGTACAATGCTAGTGTTGTCTGATGCTATGAAAACGATACATTAAAATTGCATCTGTGTTATGAAAACACGGCTCAGATTAAATTGCTTTATTTTTGGTAACTGAGAAAATGTGTGACGATCGCCAGGGTTTCACGAGTTTGATGGGAAAAGTGCGAGCTGATCGAGGCTGATCGAGTGTGTGTGTGTGTGTGTGTGTGTGTGTGTGTGTGTGTGTGTGTGTGTGTGTGTGTGTGTGTGTGTGACACTGTGTGTGTGTATATTTTTCCTCATCAAGACAGATTTTTGTTCCACCCCTTCCTTACTGAATTTCAATGGTTCTCACTTGGAAATCCTGCCATATTGTAAAACTTGATCTTCTGCTCGTTTGCCTCTTGCTGATGAACTTAATAAACGGTGACACACACACACACTCGAGCCAGCCTCAGCTCGTACTTCATTTGTCACCTCCTCCCACGCTGTCCCTCTTCTTTTGTTTGCTTGGGCTGTGTGTATGCTGCTGTTAATGTATCCGTATCTTGCTGACACCGCTTTTATGATAGCTACCGATTCCCGCTCCGTGAAATCGGGGCTTTTCTTCGAGGTTTTGCTACCGATCGTGGCTGACATTTTTGACGGGAAGTTTGAAGCGGTACGCTATGCGCTTGCGCACTGGGCGGAATCCCCGGGAATTCCACCTCATTCTGAAAATAAACCATAGACTAGGTCAATCAGTCCCAGCCTTTCAAGTCAACACCCAGTCTGGGTTCGTGAATCGTAGACTCGCTGAGTCCCAGACTAGTCCCTAGACCAGCGGTGGTCTGGGACTCAAAAGTCCAAGACCAGTGCTCTCGAAAGTCCACGTTCATGAATTACACCCCTGAAGTAGCTGCAATGGGGTCGGCTCTCTATTGCGGAGGGCCGCTATTTCGGGATTTTTTGAGTCAAAAGTTCTTCGGTTAGTCCTGGAGAGAGAGGGATGGGGAGAGAGAGAGAGAGAAGATAGATAGATAGATAGAGAGAGAGAGAGAGAGAGAGGGATGGGGGGATGGGGAGAGAGAGAGAGAGAGGGATGGAGAGAGAGAGAGAGAGAGAGAGAGAGAGAGAGAGAGAGAGAGAGAGAGAGAGAGAGAGAGAGAGAGAGAACGAACGAACGAAATATTTTATTGATGAGGCCACCGGCCCATTTCAAGAGTACAGTTCGGGTGGTAACATTAGTCACAATAGAAGCTGTCTCGCTCAACAGATTCAATAGCATCTTGTCTTCTCTTGAATGCTTTATATATATATATGCTAGTTGATCTTACATTCTTTATTTGTATATCAGAAAAAAGGTCTTTAATAGGATCAATACTGTTTACATCCAGACAGGTAAATATATATTTTCCCCTTATATCACTAAGAGCTGGACAATATAATAGAAAATGCGTTTCATTTTCTTCTTTTTCTCTGCATAATGGACATAAATACTCGTTAGTACCTCTCGAGTATCTGTATTTATGGATATACAACTCCGATAAGCCCATCCTGAATCTTATGTATGCGTCTCGAAATACTTTCTTGTCAAGACAATATAAATAACACTCGGTACCAATAAATGTTTTAAAGATATTGTAAAATGAGTACCGATCACTATTAATGATTCGTAACTTCCATTCAGAATGAAATTTACTGATGAGTTTCTCTCTGATGTTTTTCAATAAAGCCGTCTCGTTCGTAACCCGCTGATTCAACCAGATCTCTTCGTAACCACATTCCACAAGTATATTCTTTACTTTGAAAACCCAAGATTTTTCATTGTTAGATCTATACATCATTTGGTAGACTCTGTAGGGTAATCGGTATGCGTCCATTTTTAATAACTTGAGCCAGAGCTTAATACTGCGTAGCTTTGCATTAACGGAAAGAGGAAAACGACCAGTATCCCCATAAACCATATCATTAGGTGTGTGTAAAGAAACATTTAAGAAACTCTTGAGAGCATGCAAATGGACACCTTCTATAATGTGGCAGTTATCAGCTCCCCAAATTTCAGCCCCATATAACAGAATGGGTTGAATCTGTGCATCAAATAGTTTAAAAAACACATCCGGTGATACCTGTGCAATTCTTCTCAGTGACCTCATCAGAAGTAAAAGTGCGGCTTTAGCTCTACAAGCCAAATCTTTCTGAATCTCGTTTGAACACAACTTAGTAGAGAGTACATTCCCTAGATATTTGTATTCTCTTACCACTTCAATCTGCACCTCACCTAAATACCATCTCTCGTGTCTGGCCAAATGACCTCCCATCCTGTAAACCACTACTTTTGTTTTATCAATATTAACTTGAAGACCAAGCCTACGTGCTGCGCATTGAAGAAAGTTAATCTGATTTTGGAGACCTACCACTGTGTCCGAGAGCAGAGCGACGTCGTCAGCAAACAGCAGAGCACTTATGTCTTGTGTGTTGGGCAAGATCTGCACACCGTGTTTGCTATTTTCAGAGATCTCTACAATTAAGGAGTTAATAAGGTAAGAAAATAAGATCGGACTGAGTTTGCAGCCTTGTTTTAACCCCGAAGAGGACTCAAAGAAATCAGTTAGACCTTCCCCCCCTCTGACGCAGTAACGTACCGATCTATACATGGCTATCAAAATATTCAAAATTTTCCCCGAAATTCCATTTCTTCTCAAAATATTCCACAAAATACTCCTGTTTACAGTATCAAAGGCTTTCCTAAAATCAACATACCCAACGTACAGGAGAGAGAGAGAGAGAGAGAGAGAGAGAGAGAGAGAGAGAGAGACAGAGAGAGAGAGAGAGAGAGACTGTGATACCGTCTTTTAAGGTCGAATTTCATGACAGACATTAAAATGATAGCATACTTGATGTAATGTCGGGCAGTAAAGGGCCGATTAATTAAAAATGGCTCTTTCATTCTCACCGCCCACCGGAAGGAAGGCGGAGGAATACCGTGGACTGTTTTTGTTCTCTGCACGAGAAAAGCGTGCACGGCATGAGTCGTGACGGCAAAGAAATCACGTGCTTATACCGGAGTGTTAGGGCGCGTTTCTTAGGCGGATAATCTCGAGGGCACCTGCAGTCCCTCCCCCAGCTCACCATGTGCATATATACCTGTATGTATGTATGTGTGTGTGTGTGTGCATGCGTGCGTGCATGCATGCGAGAGAGAGAGAGAGAGAGAGAGAGAGAGAGAGAGAGAGGGGGGGGGGGGAGCTGGACCAGATAGTCTTTACCCTTTAACTCAAGTCCTCCATGAACTCGTGGAGGGAAAAAGCAGGTAGTGGGGGCATGTGCGTACGTCTGATATTTTTCTTCAAGCCTCTCATCTCCACATTTCGAAAGTCCATTAATCACCATTAACTTCCTCCATACATTCATCCGTCAGCCGTCTCGAACATCTAAATCGATCAGATGAATCCTCGTGGAATCTTTCAACTGATTTATATCATGCGCTCTTTCACGTTTCAGAGACTCGAGGAGCAAAGTATGATGGAAACACGTTTCCCGCGATGCTTCAAATCATGTGTTAAGTCGGCGCTACTCGCCATCGACTACGTTCCTGGGGTATTTTTTCCATCAGCAGTTGAACAAAAACTGACGCATCACGATATACCACGGACATGCTGTGGTAATATCGATAGAAAGCCCCGCTCGTTTCCTTTTGACCTCCGTGTGTGCGGGCAGGGTGACCCCAGCCATTTGAGTATGTCCAGACCACACATCGCTTTCAGCCCCGCCGGAAGCTGTCGAGCTTTTTATCGAGCTCTGCAGTTTCAAATCATGGCTTGATTTATCTGTTTTGGTTCTCTCTCTCTCTCTCTCGCTCTCTCTCTCTCTCTCTCTCTCTCTCTCTCTCTCTCTCTCTCTCTCTCTCTCTCTCTGTGTTTTTAACCATATGGGCTCGTGGTATGTTTTTTCACGAGCTTTTTTTTGGTACAGCAATCACTCGCTTCCATCTTTTTATTAAACTATCTAGCTATGCTGTTTAAGACCTCTCTACAGTTTACAGATGTTCTGTTCATTAATTCCATCATCTATCTATGCATCTCTCTGTTCCTCCGGCCGTTGGTCTGTCTGTCTGCCTGTCTGTCCGTCCGTCCTCCTGTCCGTCATCCCCCCGTTCGTCTGCTGTCTGTGTGTCTGTGTAACTGTCTGTATGTCTGCCTGTCTGTTTGTCTGTCTGTCTTTGTGTCTGTCTTTGTGTCTGTCTTTGTGTCTGTCTGTCTGTCTGTCTTTGTGTCTGTCTGTCTGTCTGTCTTTGTGTCTGTCTGTCTTTGTGTCTGTCTGTCTGTCTGTCTGTCTGCCTGCCTGCCTGCCTGCCTGACTATTTGTCTGTTTGTCTGTCTGCCTGCTAGCCCGTCTGCCAGTCTGTCCGTCCGTCACCATGTCCGTCCCCCTGTCCGTCCGTCCGCCTGTCTGTCCGTCCGTCCGTCCGTCCGTCCGTCCTTCCATCCTTCCGTCCGTCCGTCCGTCCGTCCGTATGTTTGTCTGTCTGTCCGTCAACTCGTCCGTCCGTCCGTCCGTCCTTCTGTCCGTCTGTCTGTCTGTCCGTCTTTCTGTCTGTCCGTCTGTCTGTCCGTTCTTCTGTCTGTCTGTCCGTCCGTCCGTCCGTCCGTCCGTCCGTCCCCTCTCTCTCTCTCTCTCTCTCTCTCTCTCTCTCTCTCTCTCTCTCTCTCTCTCTCTCTCTGTCCGTCCGTCCGTCTGTCCGTCCGTCCGTCCGCCCGTCTCTCTGTCTGTCTGTTGATCTGTCCGTCCGTCCGTCCGTCCGTCTGTCTGTCTGTCTGTCTGTCTGTTGGTCTGTCTGTCTGTCTGTCTGTCTGTCTGTCTGTCTGTCTGTCTCTCCTTCTTTTCTGCCTGCATGCTTGTGTGTGTACATTGTCTGTCCTCTCTGCCTGCCTGCATGCCTCTCCGTCAGTCCATCTGTCCGCACGCATGTGTGTGCTTTTATGCAAAATTTATGTGTTCTCTCTCCCTCTCTGTGCTCGCGCGAGCACATGAACGTTTCTTTGTTGTTCGTTATTCGACAACTTCTTAGTAAGTTTGGTGGGCTTCCCTCTCTCTTGCGTGATAATATGCGTGTAGACCTGACTTGCGTGTGAGGTCACATTGTGTTTTGGTGTTGATACTCGATTATAGAGGCGTTTCTCTACTTGACTGCTCGTGTTGCACATGCTATAGTAATAATCCGCGATTTTCAGGTATCATCTGACTAGCCTGTCTTCAAAACAGCAGGCTAGCATTTTTTTCTCTCACGTAGTCTACAAAACATTATTATGTGGTTGGATCTGAACGATCTTACCCTGTCCCGATGTCCCCCGGTGGCCTTTCAGACTGCTTGTGGCCCCCCCCTGGCAGAACAAGTGGAGCAGGGTCTGAAATTCCAGCAGCCAGGGGGTCCAACTGACGAGAGGGCCATCTAGTGGCTCTGGCCAAAGACGCTATGTAACGGGACCGCCAGCTTTGCAGAATTGCGAGAGAGGTCCCGGACACAGTGATTCGCGGGAACATCACTTCTGGTGAGCCACTATTTTACAATAGCTGCGCTGTTCGCTCTCCGATGAAAGCTCACTAACGTAAAATATTAATTTGTCAGTCTGAAGAATACGTCTTGATGACAAGTACAGCACCTAAACTTTCGCAATAAAACTAACGGCAACACCGAAAAATCACGCGTACATTCCCGTACTGGTCTGGCAAATGTAAGCAAATTGATCGACTATGAATTATTGCTTCATTACGCTCAAAGTGTCTTTGATTACGAAAGTAATACACTACTTTCTTTCAATCTTCGAAATAATTAAATGCAGATGCACATGAAAGACACTACTATGTGAAAACACGATTATTACTAGTCCACTGTAGCTTTCATTCTACCGGAAGTGATATTCCCACGAATGTCAAAACGTCACAGAGAGGCCAAATGACAAATCGCGTCAAAACTGCAGTAGCTGGCGGTCCTGTTAGATAGTGTCTTTGCTCTGGTCAAACGTTAAATTAACGCTTGGTTCTGATTTACAGATTTGAAGATCTTGATTTCCTGTCACCCTCTCGTGCCACGACTGAGAACCGCCATGCCGGCTCCCTGCAGCTGAATGGAAGGAGAAAGGAGCGTGCGTCGAAAATACCACGCAAGATAGAAGTCTCATAGAACTTTTGACAGTGTATACATGTAGCTGGCCCATGCAGCTCTCGCAATCATTATGGCATAACTCATCTGTGCCCCCGGCAGTGTGGAAATCTCTACTTGTTAGTGTCCTATCTTTGTGGCTCAGGAAAGTCTGGTGTCTGGATTTTATTACAGTGCAAGCACTGCTAGAGAATCGGCATCGCATTAGAACAATCCAAATCGTGTTCGCATCACACGCGCATGCATCCAAACACCCACAAGCACACCCACAACATGCATCACATGGACACACACACACACACACACACACACATACACACACACACACATACACATACATACACGCACTCACACACACAGAGCACACTTACGCTTGAATGGAAACAATGCGTTGCGTGCCTGCATGCACATACACGCGCACGCGCACGCGTACATGCGCCTACACACTTTTATTCCTCAAAACTAACCTAGACTCTCACTGCATGATTACCCTATTTCGAAGGCAAGGTACCTCTTACATTTTAAAGAGCGGTCTCTCCCGCCAGGTCATCCCTGGACGTCACTTCCGCTTTGTTTCGACAGGATCCAAATCCCAGTTGCCTTCCTTTGTGCGTGCGGGGCGAGGTACGGACCAGACATAACGTGTCCCACAGGAGCTGCTGCTTTTGTGGGAGCTTTTGGCGCGCCGCATCCCCCATCTCCATTTACCTACCTCCTGCCGGGTATGCCCGCTTGATCAAAACCAGCGCTCCAGCCCCGATAATCCTGAGCATCCAATCGGTGAGTTCCTCGCTCCCTCGAGACTTCCGGTGTGCGTGCGCGCAGCGAGCGGCCGTGGTAAAGGTAGAGCAACGAAGATGTATGGAATGGTGAAGCACGGAAGATGGATTGATACGAGATAAAAGTGAGTGGGATGTGGGGAAACAGGAGTGGGGACGGTGGTAGGGGGTAGGGATATGGGATGTGGGGAAACAGGAGTGGGGACGGTGGTAGGGGGTAGGGATATGGGATGTGGGTAAGAAGAGCAAGAATGTACAGGAAAGAGTTGGACGGGCTTATTCCGGAGAATGGTCCACTTGATTCTGAATTATATATTTGTTGTAATTTATGTCGTCGTTTCCGCCGTCGTCGCCGTTGACATTATCGCCGAGGTTTTAACGACAGGAAGGGAATGCATTACACGATAACAAGGAGATGAGGTTTCTGTGGCCCAGTGTTAGGGCGCTTGACCTGCAGTCGCTAGAGAATAGTGGGTTCGGCGTTCGAAGCGTCGCGGTTCCCGGAGTTGCAATTTTGAGCAAGGTGCTTAACTCACATTCTTTCTCTACGCTCAGGAGTAAAACTGGGTACCTGTGTCGGCAGTGATGATACACCGTAGTGCGATTAACCTTTATAAGCGGCCACGATCCAACATGGAGTTGGAATACTCCCCAGGGAGTGGAGTTGGTGCTGGTAACTGATAGTGTGCAGCTTATCCGTCTGTCGTTGTGTTTGTCGTCAGGTGCTAGCGAAGGGTTGATCAAGCTGCCCAGTAATCTGGGAGTAAAGTGTGAAGTTGAGACACAGACATGGGTGATAAGTAGTCAAATGAACCACACCTTTGCCGTTTACCGTCACAATGAGATGGAAGGCTGGACAACAACACGATGATGTCAAACGTCCACTGCAGTCCTGCTGTACCAGAGCAGACGGAGCTGATCCAAGAAAAAGTTGATCAAGGACCGCGTCCCTTGTTTTTCTCCGAGGGGAAGGGGAAGGAAGGGTGAGAGAAGAGGAGGGAAAGAGAGGGAATGGAATGGAGAATGGAGACGAGATGAGGAAATGGCAACAACACAAAAGTTAGGGGGATGGCAATGGCATGGAGGTATGGGTGAGGGTGGCAATAAAGAAAAGAGATGTGGGGGGAGGAGGTGGCCGAGGGGAGAGGGTG
>JAWQFJ010001550.1:109751-117251 GCA_034096865.1 Theodoxus fluviatilis
ACGTGCTTCTCGTGCTGCTTGGGAGTTCCATGCTGTCGCAGCCCACGTGACCAGGGAGGTGTCCGACAAGGCGGCGGAAAGCGCAGTCGGTGGAGAGGATGTATTGAACACTTTTCTGTTGGGAATTTAAAAGTGTTTTTGCTGTATTTTTTGTCCGTTCGAGCTCGTATTTGCTTGTTATTTTATGTCCATGTCATCGGAGGTACCTAAAAATATATGCCGATGTGTGTGTAACTAAGTTTTGGCGAGGTTGTTGTATTGTTACCTACGCCGATGGCAATTGCAAGAACGTCTTGAGAATGGAAATGGTGTGTTTTTCCTTTTTTTCTCTACAATTTATACAAAAGTTTATATTTGTTTTCTTCTGTTAAACGGCAACTGTCTCGTCTATCCTGAAAGCTGTGGTATGATTTCAGTCCCTGTGGAATTGAAGCGATGACTGAAGACAATCTGTTACTATCAGGTACGTGGTTAACTTGGAACTGGAGCCATCGAGTAGAAATACAAATACAAATGTCGCTGTTTTTCATATCACAAAATAAGAACACGTCGCCGACACGAAAAACGACATGCATAAATATATGTGCGACAAAAGCTTTACGTAAATCATCATCGTCGTCGTCATCATCGTCGTCGTCGTCGTCGTCATTATCGTCATCATCATCATCAGTCATCAGTCATCCAGCATCCGACATCTGGCCTCCATCATTAATCATCAATCATCTATCATTCTTCATCCATAATCATAATCATCATCATCATCATCATCATCATCATCATCATCATCATCATCATCAATAAAGAATGAAGATATAGAGGGAGGGGAGGGGAGGGGGGGGGGGGAGGGGAGGGAGGAGAGGAGAGGAGAGGAGAGGAGAGGAGAGGAGAGGAGAGGAGAGGGGAGGGGAGGGAGGGAGGGAGGGAGGGAGGGGATGGAGGGGAGGGGATGAGAGGGAGGGAGGGAGGGGAGGGATTGGAGGGATAAATGAATAGTTTAGCAATGTGGAAACGCTTTTTCCAAAACTATTCTGGCGACTACAGAATCGAAGACATCCACATGGAAGAAAAGCAAATAATTATTTTGAAGATGTTGATGATGTAACTGTTGCTTCATTACTCTATTCATCTTTCCCACCTTCCACCTCCCACCTCCACCACCTTCCACTATCCCACCCCACCCCACCCCACCCCACCCCACCCCCCCACCCTCCCTCCTACGCTAACTGTGTGTGTTGCATAGCGGACAAAGGGAGACGATTCTCCTTGTCCCGAAGAGCTCGTTGAAGTCTACCATCCTCCTCTCATTCTTTTCTCCACTCGGACGCTCGTCTAAGATTGGTATGAGCATAATTATACTTGTTTTACGGTGTCAGTAAGAGACTTTTTCATCGCGCAATAATTCAGTGGTTCTACTGCTCTTCAGCGGGGGTCGGCTTTCTATTGCGGAGGGCCGCTATTGCGGGGGTCCGCTATTGCGGGATTTTTGGGGGGAAATTTTCTTAAGGCCATTTTGATTCTTTTGTCCTAAAACGCCTAAAAAAACATAAAAGTTTTGTTACTTTCTTTTGAAAAAACTGAAAAATTTTCGTTTTTTTTTTCTATTGCGGGTTGCCGCTATTGCGAGATTTTTTTGGTCAAAAGTTCTTCGGTTAGTCCTGGAGAGAGGGTTGGAGAGAGAGAGAGAGAGAGAGAGAGAGAGAGAGAGAGAGAGACAGAGAGAGAGAGAGAGAGAGAGAGAGAGAGACTGTGATACCGTCTTTTAAGGTCAAATTTCATGACATACATTAAAATGATAGTATACTCGATGTAATGTCGGGCAGTAAAGGGCCGATTAATTAAAAATGGCTCTTTCATTCTCACCGCCCACCGGAAAGAACGCCGGTAACACTCCGGTAGCGCGTGATTTCTTTGCCGTCACGACTCATGCCGTGCACGCTTTTCTCGTGCAGAGAACAAAAACAGTCCACGGTATTCCTCCGCCTTCCTTCCGATGGGCGGTGAGAATGAAAGAGCCATTTTTAATTAATCGGCCCTTTACTGCCCGACATTACATCGAGTATGCTATCATTTTAATGTCTGTAATGAAATTCGACCTTAAAAGACGGTATCACAGTCTCTCTCTCTCTCTCTCTCTCTCTCCTCTCTCTCTCTCTCTCTCTCTCTCTCTCTCTCTCTCTCTCTCCTCTCTCTCTCTCTCTCTCTCTCTCTCTCTCTCTCTCTCTCTCTCTCTCTCTCTCCATTCTTCTCTCTCCAGGACTAACCGAAGAACTTTTGACCAAAAAAATCCCGCAATAGCACCCCCCCGCAAAAGAAAAAAAAAACGGAAAAATTTCTTAAGTTAAAAAAGTAACAAAACTTTTATGTTTTATAGGCGTTATAGGACAAAAGAATCAAAATAGCCTTAAGAACTTTTGACCCCAAAAAATCCCGCAATAGCGGCCCCTCCCCCTTCAGCGCTATTCCCCTGTGGTTTGGCGGTAAGAATTGGCCCACCGCGTCTCCCTTCGCATTTCGTAAGAAGCGAATAACTGGAGAAATCACAACTAGACTTGCTCCTCTTCTAACCAGCTCTGATATGTTTTCATGATCAATGGTCTTAAATAGCCCATAAAGGCTGATGGGCAGTAAACTTTCATCTATACATTCATCCGAGTTTCAGGGTACACAGCACCGAAATAGGACGGAATGTAACAAACGGTAAGAAATTAACGTATGATTAAGTACTGAAAAGGGAGTTCTACTAATTATTAGTAACATTAGAAATAAAGAGTATGAATAAGCAGATATGCTCAGACGTCCAAAGCACACTGCAGTTCAGCTCTAGCTCTCGCTCCCCCCCTGTGGGCTGGGGGTAAGAACAGATATACCGCCTTTCCCTGCGCGTTTCGTAAGAGGCGAATAACCACGGTATTCGTGAAGTGTGACTTGCTCTTCTTGTAACCACCCTCAAGTGGCTTTTCGTGATTAATGGCCTTGCATAGCCTACAAAGGCTGATAGGCCGTAAAACTCCCTCCCTCCCTCCATTCATCCCTCCGTCCCTTCATCCCACATTCCATCCATCCTTTCATCCCACCATCCATTCATCCATTCATCCCACCAGAGACACTTTAATATAATGGACTGCTGACGACCTCTCAGTGTACAGTCTAAATATAGTCGCAGTGTTGTCTGCGCCGCTCTGCCTTACTGCTGGCAAAGATCAGTTCCGGTTTCCGATGTTTACAGATTGGAGCAGCTAATCGAGGAGATACTTGAGATAAGTACGCAGCATTTACTGAAAATAAGTAATTGAAAAGAAAGAATGAACATTGAAATAGGATATTATACATAATTGTCAATCTATAGCTACATTAGCTCGGACAGTGTAGATGAGTGTAACATTTATGACCGAGATAATACACGAAGGACAAAAAACGAGTCGATGCTTCAAGAAGTCAGTTGGCAATTATGATATCAATCAGAAGAGAATTTTTTAATAAGTAGGATGATGTTGCAAGTCAGAGGCACTGCTGCTAAACGTTTCTTAAACGTATGTGAATGCATAGAACAGGTTAAAAATACTACGTTAAATATTTTGAAGTAACAGTCTTCCAAAGAGGAAGGAAAGTTTTGTTATCCGTTTTTTACCTTTGCTTCAGGAAGAAGAGGAACAGCCGTTGCCTCCATTAGACAGAGGTGATTCATTGCAAAAGGAATCCTCAGCCTCAAAGATCAGTGGGGTAAGTTTTTCCTGATTTATGTTTGATTTTTTGTCAAACTCTCAGTTCTCTGGATACATGTGATGTTTCTATTTGAGTATGACGAAAATTTTATCACTTTGACATATGGGAACTGAAAGACACTGTGTGTGTGTGTGTGTGTGTGTGTGTGTGTGTGTGTGTGCGTGTGCGCGCGCGTGTGTGTGTGTGTGTGTTTGTGTGTGAGTGAGGGAGAGAGAGAGAGATTTTAAACATTTAAACATGCAATGCTTATGATAACTATCAGGCATTCTTACAAGACTCACTGGTTTATATCTCATTATTCTCTTTTATTTCCAGGTAACCATTAAACTGGTTGATCAGGCACGATCCGAACTGGTAGCAGATCAATGCCTGCCTTCAGATGTTCAAGAGACATGCAAGAACCTTGACAGTATGTTATAATTTATATTTGCCGAAGGGGCGATTATCCTATAAATTTGTAAACTATCATATAGTTTACTCAGATTTCTATTGCAGATCTCTTGCTTTATTAAAGAATAATGACACCAAAGAAAAATATTAATGAGCGCAAGTTGGGGAATAAAGCAATGTTTTGACCCATGATTAGTTCTCAAACTGTATGATATTTACAAACAGTATCCAGTTCATTATCACCTTTCTGTTCAGGTGTCACAAACATTTTTCATATGTGCATCAAGATGCCTCTGTGGTGCATTGTTTTCTGCATGACACAGTGGTAGCAAGAGTTTTGCTGATGTGTTATGCTTTTTCTTTGTCCACATATTTTGTGTAGTCTCATATTATTATGCTCAGCCTTTCTTCAATCAAACTGTTTGTAGAGCTCATTGTGATATTTGTGAAGTTATTGTTATGTATGCATTCTGGAGTGTGGAAGATTACCTTTAAATTTTGATGTCAGGACATTTTATAATGATTTCCAATCAAAAATGCGAACGTGTTGTTAAGGATCAGCTTAGTGATAAACCTTTTTTCTGTGTGTCTCCAGGTCAGAGGGTTCTGTCAGCATTGCTGTTTCTGAACGACTGCACGGTGTCTAAAGGAAAATTCAAGACTGCAGGGAAGGAGAAATCTTGGGCCAACTATCATCAAGCTTTCTTCGCCCAAGAGAAAAATGTAGGTGATGTCTCATCCCCCAACGTTGCTCCATGGTTGTGCATGAAAGTCTTTGAACTGCTGATTGAGGAAAACTATACTGTAGACTCAGTTCACAATGAAGATGTAACATATCAGTACCCTTGGAGGAACAGGACATAGTGGATTACATAGGTGGAGCAGTTTTGCGGAAGCTACAGAAGCAAGCAGCTAAATTGTCCAACCAATCCCTCCACAGGAATATTGTGAAGTGTCTAAATTCTTTGAAGTCTTCAACACATGACCCAAGTGCCCTTTTTCCAACACTCACAGGAGTCCTTGATAGAGGTGGACTTCTCAAACTGACTCCAGAAGCCTCAACGCTTTTCTTGAATCTGGAGTGCGAGTGTGTTGTGTGCGTACGTGTGCGTGTGTGTATGTGTGTGTGTGCGTGCGTGTGTGCATCCCTTCCCACTCTTCACCTCGTGCCCTGTCTATGCCCACAACTGTCAGCCAGTCACTGGAGGCAGGCGAACTGTTGCCACATCTGTAGCCATGAAGCTCACGTTACACTTGTGGAGTCACCTCTGACCCCTGGAAACAGACAGCGTCTGGCCGTAAATCAGCCCTTGATGAGCGCTGTGGCGGGAGTCTGCGCACCTGAGTAGACGAGTGGGCGGGCGACTGGTAGGACGTACCGGTGTAGGACAGCCATGTGGCGGGTAGGGAAGGTTGCAGGGAGTATTGAAGGATTAGGTGCCGAGCGGAGCTAGACGCGAGAACTGACATAATGGTCTCGTGGGTTAGCCCAGGCTACGCCCATTGCGTCCAAACACTAGGACGTTTCGAGATGCTCCCGCAGATAAGAGTTCTCGTCATCACCGATAGCCTCGGAGCCGCGCTCAAGTTTCCAAGTGGAGGAGGGGAGGTAATCCACACGTTTCCAAGCGGGCGAAGGGAGGTAATCTGCACGTCAGGGACGCCTCGTTACCGGCAGATTTACGGCGGCCTCCTCGCCGTGCCCGTCACCAGAGAGCAGCCAGTCTGCGTTCTTTCCCCTTCTCCGCTCTTTTGATGGCGGAGGAAGCGTTTTCAGTGGCCTACGCCGTCTCGCCCATTTCCTCGCACTTCTCTTTTGAAAAGGTTTTGAAGTCAGAGTTATCTACCCTGTCAAAGTCTCAGTTATCGCCAAACGTGAGAAAACGAGAAACAACGAAGACTTCGTTGGTAACCGTTACAGTAAAACAATGGTGTTGTTTTAAAGGAAACGACGGTTACTAAGGCTTCTAAGCACGGCTTATGTGCTCCTGACGTGCACCGAGTTCGCTACAACACAGCTGTCCTTCGAGCGTCATCCAACCATGAAAAGTATGAATACACTACGGTGACAGACACAAGGTGGAAATGCATTCTGCTGATTTCACATGACGTAGAAACTTTCAAGGTCCTTTGAGAAACACTCCGCGTTTCGATGCTGTAAAATAATTAGTGTTTCCCGAGGCCACAAATCAACGGTCCATGAAAGTCAACGGCCGGGCTGCTACCACCTGAAGCAAGGACACGTTAACAATGCACCGAAAACCCTTAAAGGTGTGCTGAAGGCTCCATTTATCAACAGCCTTTGTAACCCAAATCTAAGTACTCAGTGTTGCTTGTTATTAACGGTCGACGCGCACTGGCATGCATTCTACGCGTTAGAAAGGGTCTGGACTATAAAAGTTCTGCAACCCTGGACTGCACCAGAAAGCCTCCCTCTACCCTTGACAAGTATGCTAAGTTGATGCATGACCTGCGCGGTAAAGGAACTCATGATACATGTGTCTATCGCTCATGACGACAGGCGCCCTAGATGCCTGCACGCGCACAATATCTTATTTGCCTGTTACTATTTATACATATTCTGATCGAGCACCATGTGTCCGGTACGTGCATCCAGACGTGTGTCCAGCACATGGGTCAAAAAAAGCGTTGGTTGACAATAATTTATTTATCGACTGTCTGAGAGTTTCTGTGGCCGAGTGGTTAATGCGCTTGACCTCTAATCCCTTGCGGCTCGTGGGTGCAACGCTCGAAGCAGCGACGATCCTAGAGTTCCATCCTTTAGCATGGTGATAAACTTGCCATTCTTTTTCCTATGTAGGAGTATAATCGGGTACCCGTGAAGGATGGGTTGGAAAATTGCTCAAAATTAGCTTCGGCGTGTGGAGTTGATATGGTGCTGGACTGAGAATGACCAATGGATCAAAGCGCTAGGTTTGAGGACTTATTACAGGGCGTGAGCACCCATTGCAGAGCGTGAGCACCCATTACAGGACGTGAGCACTCACTACAGGACGTGAGCACTCATTACAGGACATGAGCACCCATTACAGAGCGTGAGCACCCATTACAGGGAGTGAGCACCCATTGCAGAGCGTGAGCACTCATTACAGGGCGTGAGCACTCATTACAGGACGTGAGCACCCATTACAGGACGTGAGCACCCATTACAGGACGTGAGCACCCATTAAAGGACGTGAGCACCCATGACAGGACATGAGCACCCATGACAGGACATGAGCACCCATTACAGGACGTGAGCACCCGTTACAGGACGTGAGTACTCATTACAGGACGTGAGCACCCATTACAGGACGTGAGCACCCATTACAGGACATGAGCACCCATTACAGGACGTGAGCACCCATTACAGGACGTGAGCACCCA
>JAWQFJ010001550.1:122251-125350 GCA_034096865.1 Theodoxus fluviatilis
CCCTCCCTCCCTCCCTCCCTCCCTCCCTCCCTCCCTCCCTCCCTCCCTCCCTCCCTCCCTCCCTCCCTCCCTCCCTTCCGTCCTTCCTTCCGTCCTTCATTCCTTTCTCCGTTTTCAGACTTTTGTAGAAGCAGCGACGCAGTTTACTCGTGTACCTAGGCTTTTCGTTTCCTTGACGTTCCACACTGTTATTTCTTGTCTTGTCTTATTGCTATCGGCCTTTATTCCGGTCGACCGAGTTATTGTTGATTTTGCAAATGCGCCTTGCAAATCAGCCTTTACCACCTCCTATCTCTTCTTGATGTTTGGTAGTTTAAATGCGTAGTTATGGAATAATCTTTTATCCTTTTTATATTGAAATTGAACTCAGGTAAATATCCTGATTTCGATCCCTTTTTTTACCTTTGTAAGTAACTTTCCATGAGCAATATAAACACGTTTGTGTGTGTGTGTGTGTGTGTGTGTGTGTGTGTGTGTGTGTGAGAGAGAGAGAGAGAGAGAGAGAGAGAGAGAGAGAGAGAGAGAGAGAGAGAGAGAGAGAGAGAGAGGTAAAGGTGTGAACAAAACAATGGTGCGATAGCAGCTGCAAAAACATATTCATCGAACTGAACTGAATCCTACTGTGCTGTAGTGTATTGCACTGTATGGTGTCTATTTATGAAGCTGTCAGGGGTCTCGGAAAGGACAGACCAAATGCACTCTTAAGACTCTACCTCACAAACAATAATGACAGGGGATGGTTGGTGGATGGGGGTGGGGTGGATGTGTGTGAGAGGACGTGATGGAATGAAAGACTGAAAGAGATAGGAAAAGGGAGGGAGGGAGAGAGGGAGGGAGAGAGGGAGGGAGGGAGAGAGAGGGAGGGAGGGAGGGAGGGAGAGAGAGAGAGAGAGAGAGAGAGAGAGAGAGAGAGAGAGAGGGAGAGAGAGAGGGAGAGAGGAGGGAGGGAGAGAGAGGAGAGAGAGAGAGAGGTAGAGAGAGAGAGAGAGAGAGAGAGAGAGAGAGAGAGAGAGAGAGAGAGAGAGAGAGAGAGAGAGAGAGAGAGAGAGCTTGAAAATGCAAAGCTGAGAAAGCATCTCAAAGTGGATTATTTGATTCGCGGCACTGAATGTATCGCACCACCAATTACGTACATATGTGTGCCAGAGCAACGCTATCTAAAACTAACATGAACATTTAAAGAGAGAGCGTTATTATTATTTTGGGGGACATCGAAATTGGACAATAATTTTATAATGTAACATCCACAAAAGAGATCTAACATGACTTAGTCATGCAATGATTTTTCACATCACAGACCCGCAGGATATAATCAGAGTCGAATACGGTGGTACATATCTATTAACATTTCATTGTGAAACAAGAAATAAAATCAAATTGAGGTGAGATAATCCCCGCCGGGCCTAGCAGCCAAAGGGAAGCAACTCTGAGTTGATCAAGGGAGGCTACTACCACTATTTGTGTTATTTGGAATCGGCAGTCTAAAAGATACAAGTTTGTTACTTTTCCTCCTCATCCTGCTACTGCTTTTGTTACAACAGCAACAACTACTATTACTACTGTTGCTACTACTACTACTACTACTACTACTACTACTACTACTACTACTGCAACTTCTCATTCTTTCTTTAAATGCTCAGAGTAGAAATTTATCGTTTGCAGCTTGTAAGCCGTATGGCATTTAAGCAGACCTTCATTCCATCACCGCCGAGCAAGAAAAGGCTTTTCAGAATATGCACAACAGATATTCAGCGTTATGATTTATTAAAATAAATGCCCGTCGGAAGAACATAAATTGTGCGGGAGTGCGCTGTGGCATTTGTAATACTAATAGCTATCAAAAGGAAATTGTTCCGATTAAATAGTCGGGGGTGATAATTTGTACCTTATTATAGACACTATTTTTCTCGGGATTTCCGGGGTAGATTTTCTCTTGATAGATTTCTGATAACTTCAACAGCCATTTCGTCTTATTTCTTATTTTCGCAGCGTCGGAACATAGTACATGCAAGCAATGGCTGTCGAAACTGACCCACGGATCCTGCAAGGCTTGAAGCTTCTGCAATCCAAAAGCCCAGATTCCTCAATCCAGCTCTTTGAACTATTCCAGGATGTTTTGAATCAACGAAGAGCCCACAGAGTAGGACTTTTCTTTATTTGATTTATTTTTTCTGTCCAGTGTGATGGTCATTCTGAGTGCCATTCTTGTTAGAAGGCCCAATCTGTGATGAGGAGTAAATATTTTGTTGCACTCTTTTGTAATGGTTTATCTGTTTGTTGGTACTTTAATTATAGTGCTATTTCCCTTTGATTTCACAGTCTTCTGAGGACATTGTTGGTATTTTAAAAAATTTAATTGGGTGGGGTGGGGTGGGGGGTGTACTTTGAACTAGACTGCCTCTTCAGTGCATGTCTCCAAGACAGGGCGAAATTCCAGAGTAGGTTATCCAGAAGCTCTGCCTTACAATTCTTTATGACACTTTATTTCCAAAGAGTCACACACTTATACACTTTGAACAGTACTGTTTGTGCCCAAGAGTGTGTTGGTATGTTTTTGTTTGTTGACCATATTCTAGGATGGAGAGTCAGGGGAGATCAAGTCCAGACCTGTAAGTTCCAAGGTGAAGGAGGCAGAGAAAAGACCTCATGATAAGGTAAACTGCCCCCCTTCCCTTCTCTCCTCCCTCTCTCTCTCGCATGCTTGCACGCACGCATGCACACACACACACATACATACATTCATGTATATATGTGACCAGCCACGACAAAACCAGTGCCAAGTCATTTTTTGGACAAAATAGGGTTTTAATATTTTGGAATTCTGCATTCATTTCTGTTTGTTTTGATATAAGAATGAACAGTGTGAGTTAATTAGAATAGGAGTTACAGGCGTTTCAAGTTGGGTACTGAAGCAGCGGTCATTTTGAAAAAACGGTCTCAGAAGATTTACCCTCTTCAGACATTAAACACCTTAGCAACGGTATTTCAAACTCCGTTTCAAAAAATAGCTGACCTTATTTTTCTTCGACATCCACAGAGTGGGAACGCCGAGAGAGCGGCCTTTCTAACGGTATATGTGACCCTCCACCACGGAATGAG
>JAWQFJ010001551.1:0-22500 GCA_034096865.1 Theodoxus fluviatilis
TCCCATACAACCAATTTAGCAGTAACACTCAATAACACTACATCACACTTTTCGTCGCGTATCACGCGACACAGCCATCTTTTCGTCAATTCATTTTCTAAACATCGATTTCCCATAAATGTAAAACTTGTATGCGGTAAAATTCGAATCACAAGAGTGTAATATTGTGAACTCTACTAATTATAAGGACTTTGAATACAACAGCATTATTTATACTTCATTGAGCGAGTAAGGCAACCAATTCCGTCTGCATAATCTTTTGGACCGATACACACACAGAAACCCGCTGAGTGCTTTTGCTGATGAGGAATCATTAATTTAATGTATGCTTAGAAGGATTAAACTTAGAAAAACTGCTTCTGAGCTATCCGATAATATCGAACTTCGGAATCGGACGGATTCCTACAGAAGAAACTTCCACTCGATTAACGTTCAGCACAGACGGAATGTAGGTTAAATCACTTACTGACTCCATCAGTCGATACACGAATGATCGAAGTGTGGAGCTCGTCAAACAGTGTGAAGGCAGTTAGACCACAGGTTCCGGCCAGAAAGCATTTACTTGCGAGGGTATAACCATAGATTCACGAATCCAGCCCGGAGCCATAGGAATCCTTTTCGCTGCGTTTATAGTAGGTCCAAAGATTGCGTGTATTACTATAGCTGAAATGGTCGTTGTCCCCAACACTTGGGGACAGAGTACTCCGAGTACTCTGTCCCCTCGGACAGAGTACTCGGTGTTTGAAATCTCGTCCTTACAGTCACGTGACATACCGATGACCATGTGATATATCGCGACATGTTCTTCACTCGGCGGTCTCGTTCTCGTTCAAATGCCGCTATTTCAAACACCGAGTACTCTGTTCGATCGGACAGAGTACTCCGAGTACTCTGTCCCCAAATGTTGGGGACAACGACCATTTCAGCATTACTATATACACAATCGCACGTGCTCAAGGCAGTTTGCAACCTTATAGACGACGTTCGCGCTAAAAGTAGTTCTCAAATGATTTCCTGAAAATCTCATAGATTAGTTTTATTAGAACACCAAATTTGTGTTTATCTATCGGGATAAATAATTGGAGTGAAATAGAATCGCCTCTTTTTACTCTCAATGGTCTTCTGATCATGTTGAATTTTGATTGGTAAAATCATTGGAATGTGGAGCCGAAGTCACGTGACCAACCTGTGTCAGAGATACTATATCTCTGTGTTCAGAATGGTGATGGGCCGGTGGCCTGAACAATAAAGTCAGTCAGTCAGTCAGTCAGTCAGTCAGCCAGTCTCTCTCTCTCTCTCTCTCTCTCTCTCTCTCTCTCTCTCTCTCTCTCTCTCTCTCTCTCTCTCTCTCTCTCTCTCTCTCTCTCCTCTCATTTTTGCTTGGACAGCAAGGTTGCCGTCGACAAAGAGAGACGTGGAGAGCTTTTGTGTGATTGGGGTGTTTGAATCTCGCCCTCAACCTGGTCATGGCTCCAGCGGTGTATTTGAGCAGGTCAGGCAGCCTCCTTTCAAACATTCCTCTTGTCCCGTTTTCTCCACTGTCTTGAGGTGCCCCTTGCCCGTCAGGTATTGCAGATGCCAGTACTTGAAGTGTTGGATGAAATTCGCCCTCTGTTTAGCCTGTCACGACCTCAGGTTGAAGCAAGAAATGTTTGGGAAAGTATTTGTGAATGTTTGAAATGAAATCGCAGCGTGTTCTCTACGGAATGAAATTCCCTTTCGAATATTCAGTAGAGCTTGTAATGACTGTTTTTGCATCATTTGATTAATAAGATTTTTTGCGACAAGCAACAAATGTATGCACAACAGCCATCTTTGGAAGGAAGACCACGTGTATTGAACAGTTTGTCACAATGTCGTAGAAGTGCGGCAAAACGAAAGACTGCAGAAACGTCACCGCGACTGCAAGTGTCATATCCTAGACCGTAGAGTATCCTAAAACGTAGAGCGTGACCTACTTGCATATTATTAACATGACGAAATATGGGTTTTCATCGATTTCTTTCACCTTATTACCCGATCAAATGGTACTTTCCTCTAGAAATGTTTGTGTAATCACACGCAGCAAAGACAAAAATCTTTGGGTCCGAGATTTCATAAAATGCTCACTATTACAACCGGCTAATCACAGTTAAGATAACAAGATTTGGCGGGTGAACGCGTCATGTTAACAATATGCAAGTAGGTCACGCTCTACGTTTTAGGATACTCTACGGTCTAGGATATGACACATGCGCAAGGAAGACGTCATGACGGTGACGTCAGTGAAAGTGACGAAATATTGAATGACGAACGCAAATGACGTATACTGAGTCTTTTGAGAGCTAGGTTTCCACCCAACATTTCTTTGTTGCTTTCTACGGATATGTGCTTGGATATTGTGGGGTACGTAAAATGTGGCCACAGATATGTCTGTTTCATCCAAAAATGGAGTCTACCCTGCGGAGTAAACATCCTTCTGTGCATCCGTTACCAGCAGAAAAATGCGCACAGGATTTTCTGGTGCCGCATTGCTCAAACTTCTAAATTCCTTTTCTTCTGGTTCAGACGAAAGCATTCAGTTTCTCCTACAGTGTCTCGATAAAACCATCACCTGTTTTATTGCTTTCGTGTTTTCAGCGTGCACACTTCGAATGCTGTCGTTATCGTATCGAGTTGTTGGTCTCTTGGCATTTATTTGAAACTCGACACGTCGTTGGTGCAATGCAAATGTGTTGACAATCATACGTTGACTCAGTCCTGAACATGCAGTGTCCATTCTTAATGCACACTTCATTGTGAATTGATGAATTCAAGGCGTGTGTTTTTCTTTTGAAAAGTTATATTCATCTTCGTTGCGTCATCCTGTTAAAGAATGGTTCTTGGCGGCCCCTCCCCCCCCCAAAAAAATAAAAAAATTAAAAAAATTGTCACGCTAACCCGACCTACCCAATTTCTCCTGCCGACCCTACACCTTTTTTCGATCATTAATAAAAAGAAAACAGGAAATTTATGGTAAACAAAATACTGCGTGCCGTCCCATCTTCCCTGTCCTACAAGCATTCCGGTAATACACTATGTACGTTTTAAAAAGCGATTTCAGCGAAGAGTAACATATTCAATGTTCGATGTGGCCTCTTCTAAAGCAAAAAACAAAACCAAAAACCCAACAAAACGAAAACGTAAGTTTAGGACGACCTACAATGTTTTTGCCATGTTACCATTAACACAACTTTTTTTTTTTGCCTTACATAGATTATTTCGCTGCGTCCATGGTGGGCTATTCTTATTATTGAATATTACAGTCCATAATCGCTGTGGGACATACTCATTTGTGCTGATGATTGTATTCTGTTTCTTAAAGTCAGTAATCATTTTGAAGCTGTATTTCAATACTTTAAGAGCAGACATGTCAGTTGAGAGAGTGAGGGAGCTCACGGCCCGTCAGCCTTTGTAGGCTGTTAGGCCTATGGTCTCGACAAATCAAAAAAGTTTCCAGAGACGGACCACACTAGTGGACTCATCCGAGGAGAGGGCTGTGAAAAAGACAGCCAAGCTGGCGGGCCACACAAGCTAGCGAGCCACGACAACTGATGGCACGCGATTTTGGTCGGTTAATCCGCAGCGAATTCGCAGTGATTCACACAGAGAATGACAAAATAATCTGCGGATTTGAGGGGGGGGGGACTTCTGAAAACGCAGCCAATCAGATGCTGTACCCCATCAGCTTGGCTGTCTTTCTCACATCCCTCTCATCGGACATGTCCACTAGTGTGGCCCATTACTGGAAGCTGTTCCGAAAAATCAGTAGAGTTGGTTAGAAGCAGAGCGACTCGTCACGATTTTCTCTGCTATGTGTCTCCTACTGATCAGGAAGCCGCTGTGAGCCAGATCTTTTCCACCCAGTCCTCAGGGGGATCAAATGAGGGGAAATGTTTGCAACTAATCAAACGACGGTGAAAGGGTTGATACCTTCAGGCGGCAGGGCAATGTCCTCCCACCATCCTTATCCATCTTCATCCTCTCCTGCCCCACCCCTACAGCTGTGTGGAGTCTGGCCACTGCCCTGTGTTCCTTTCATCGCCAGCTTCAGGTCAAGCAGATCCTCCGACCCGTTTCTTGGCGGCCAATGCTCCTTCTGTGTATATGGCTCTGCGTGTGCGCACAGTCTGGGGAGAAAGTCGCCCCAGGCAGCCCCATAGAAAAAGGCTGTGGAGGGGGTGGGGACAGGGTGAGAGACACCATTATGGCGACGTGGTCTTTCTGTGGCAGCGCTGCGCCCAGTGGACCGTGACTGTTCACACAGTGGTCTGGGTTGTCGGGTCAGCTTGCGTCGTCCAAGCTGATTCTTCTGCACCTTTGGTGTCCCCCTTTGATGTCTGCCTGTGTCTCAAATTGGATCCCGCATAAAGCTGTATGCAGGAAAGGGCAATTCCAGTGTTCCCCTCCTCCCGGGGTGCCGTAAAGTTCTCTGAGCTAGATTTTGTGTGTATACTTATATATTGCTGTTGCAATCTAGGTCAGTGGAGCAATCGCCTATTATTAACGGTGTAGTTTGTGATGTTGATCCGACTTGGACGACCGACATGTTTATTTTCTTGTAGACTTAATCACGTGTGTCGGTGAATGTTTGTCGATGGATTTTTGTCACCTCGCCACCAGAAATGAGTGACACATGTGGTGGTGTTTGCCAGGGTGCGAAAGGGTTATTCACCCATGTGGCAGTTGCTCAACAACTCAGCAGCAAATTACGAGTGCATTCACCCGTACTCGGGAGTCTGACTTGTTGTTGCACCGACTATCTCGTAGGTAGCTTCAGCACTAACTCAATTGCCAGCCCCGCGGCAAGATTTAATAGGTTTCTGCCTCAGCTGCTTTTGGCGACCGCTAGAGCTAGACCATTTTATGCTGGCCAATTTCAATGCAAAGCAGCATATGCTCATGAGTTTACACCCAGTTAGGTTTTGAATGCGCTCCAGTGTCTGCAGGGAAATGCCTGCGCCGCACGTGGAGGTGGAGGTAATGGCTTGACAACTCCCTGCCTGGGCGTCGACTGAGAAATTTAACGCTAGCTTCATCACAGGCCCCCGTCGAGACGCTAAGCCCCCCATCACCCCATCCATCTCACCTGTACCGAAAACACAACCACTTCAGCAAGTTGGACTGCCCCACAGGCAAAAATCCGTGACGTAACTTTTTGTCCTCTTCGTGGAAGTGCACGAGCTGCATTAGCGGACTGAGAGACATTGAGATGATAGATGTTGATACCAATGTCACCCGGGGCTATACTGAGGCACGAAGCAGTGAAAGCAGGATTTTGAGCTGACCTGCTAGGTCGTGGAGTGAATATGCTCGCGACAATGGTGCTTGTCCTTCGTGAGGTGCCTTGGAGAGGCGTGGAGTCCCCACGTGTACAGAGCGTGCACTGGGACTTGTGAAGTGACACGGGGGACATACATGTAGTCTGCTGTTAGCTCTGTCAGTAACTTCAGCAGTGGCTCATAGGATGTAAATTCTGATTAGACAAAAATGCATTAGATCGTGTCCTCGCTTCGTACTCTCACTGCGCCAGTCACTAGTGAAGCATTGTGGCCAAGCTGTAGATTGACAAAGTGATCAATGGATGAAAAGCTTCTTTTTTTCATGCTCCAAAGAAGTGATGAGGACGCGTGATAGAATAATCATTGCTTTGTAACTTTTTATATCTCCTTCTGCACTCAGGCGTGTGAGTTCTGTGCTGACGGTTCTCCCTTCGCTTGCTGCCCAGCAACAAGGGACTGGATCGAAGTTTTCACTGTGGTGGCGCGCTGCGTGCGAGCCCGGCGCGATTTACGGGACGCGAGACCTGCATGCGCGCTTCGTGCGGTCTGGCTGTGGCAAACGTTGGGACAACCTGGCGGCCCACATCCCGTCTTGACGTCCGTATTGCAGCTAAATTGGCCTGGGGGTGTTGGAAGCATCTCGTAATAACTCCTCCCCTCAAACACCCGCTGACTGCTGCGCTTGCGTGTCGCCTGGGCTGCCCACTGTGGCGAGGCAGTTGAGGAGGCAGCGTGGTTTGCTGTCTCGGCGTTGCAGGATGTGTCACGTCAGGAGAAGTCTCACAGTCCTTCCATGGCGGCAGCGAGGGCCGCTGCCTGACCGACTGGTGACGATCGAAATCTTGTGATTGCTAGCGGCACGAGCGTGTCCGTGTGTTGTGTGCGTTTGATTATATTCAGCGTAGTGTGATAGACACACGCACGCCCACGCTGTGAATACCTGTGGTTGAGCCCGATCCCGAATCGCTTCAAACGGAACTCCGCCTTGCGAAGTGTCTTGGGTCGTACCAGAGTCTCTGAGAAGATCCGGACCATGATTTTGCTGTGAAGAATGCCTGATAAAGGCACACACCGATCCGCCTTTGAAATCTCATGCAGGCACTCCCTCACAATGCAGGTTATTTCAGGACACTGAAAATCTTGTCGGGGGAGGCGGTTAAAGCCTGAGCGATATTGTCGTGTGGGTGGTGGGCAAGGTCTGCCTACACCTAATAGGCCTCCCCACCCCTTCGGAACGCCGTTGGCAGTGTGTTCTCTGTGTGAGAGAGTGGTTGCACCAGGATCTTCAGACGAATTCCCGTCTCGGTGTTCAAACCTCGACTTAAAGGCGAGAGGTAATCGGATAACAAGATCCTGCGAAGAGTCTACGCTGGAGTTACTGATAACTCTCTACACTGGCTGTGCTGGCTTCGATGAGGCGAAACGAAAATCCAAATACGGCGTCAAACTGTGGCTGTGCCCGCGGGGTTTGCGATGAGTGAATATGTGAGACTTAGTAAGCAGAGCATACTGACCGCTCGGTGTGTTTACCTTCGTGCTTACCTTTCTGCCGGAGCATGCCTGGCGGTGTCCCTACAGAATAGGGAACGTTGACAGCGCCTCATCGCCACCCCAGGCACCTACCCGGGTTTTTCTCACTGCCCCGACGTGTGTGACTCGTATATTTGTTGAAACGCTCGAGCCGTGGAGCGCGAGTTGTGATTCGGACCTGTGCACGTGTGCGTTCCTTTAGCGCGCTGTGTTTGCCCTGCCTGGAACTCTGAGTGGAACGCTTGACTATTCACGCATAGAGACCTCTGCAGCGCGCCTGTTGACTCGAGAGTTACCTAGGACTTGCGCTCGCACTGCTGTGGGAAATCCCATGTTCATCTCTGCATTCCGTCGCTAAATACACGGGGGAAAAAAGTCACGCGAAATAGCCCGAGGCTGAGCAACACAGCGGCGGGAATGTACTCCTCTGCTCTGGCTTTATGACCTGTCTGGTCGCTCAGATCGAAAGTGTCAATCATGGCTGACTAAATCTTTCTGCTATGACAGCCTATTTGCCAATGATCAGACATTCCTTGAACCCTCATAATGTGTCTTACCTGAGCAAGTTATATTTGGGGCACCCACGGCAGAGAGCGAGGTGTACCTGTTGTGACCTAGATGTAGGTTTCAGTGAACTTAGGGCATAGGCGACATAGATCCAACTGGTGTTTGGCGACATCTTGAATGTGAGACCTGCCCAACGCCAAGCAGGACACGCTCCTGGATTGTCTGCGCGCGTCCTGAATCGTGCTTCATTCAAAGTCTGACATACCTCTGGCGGCCTCTTGTGTGAAGCGGATCTGGAACATAGGCCTACTCGGCTAAAGACAGAGTGGCATTTTGTGACTGCCAAGGCAACTTGGGTCTGAACCAGACTGAAGAGAACAAGTTTTACCAGCATGAATTGACTGACCCCCTGCCGCCTATGTTACTGTGACAGCCATTCCAAGCACTGGGAAGTACAACCCACTGTCCCTGACGACCCCCCCCCCCCCCCGTCCCACCTCCTTCCCCCTGAGGCGGCCCGAGGACAGGGCGGAGAAGTGGAGAGGGAAAGAGAGATGGGTGGTCGGTGAAGCGTGTCGGAAGGACGGAGCTACATAGACTCCATCTCTACCCTAGAAAGGAACCCAGGAGTTCCCGCAAATCTCGCACCGGGCATAACCCACATTTCCGCGATCTGACCGTCTTTCCTCTGCACTGGTGGTCGGACAGTCGGGGAGGGAGAGGGGTGTGTGCGAGCGGTGTAGTGACAGGCTGAGAAGAAGCCTTCTCCTGCAGTTCCAAGGTCGTTGCTGGGATTTTGAAGGTGTTCCACTGTTCAGGATGAATTCCCTTGCAGGTCAGTGCGTTTTCAGTGTCTGTGTATGTTATTCTGCATTGCAACTGCATAAATCATGTGACCTATCCTGTTTTACGAGAGAGAGAGAGAGAGAGAGAGAGAGGAAGAGAGAGAGAGGAAGAGAAAGAGAGGAAGAGAGAGAGAGAGAGAGAGAGAGAGAGTGAGAGAGAGAAGAGAGAGAGAGGAAGAGAGAGAGGAAAAAGAGAGAAGAAGAGAGAGAGAGAGAAGAGAGAGAGAGAGCGAGAGATAAAGGAAGAGAGAGAGGGAGAGGAAGAGAGAGAGGAAGAGAGAGAGGAGAGAGAGAGGAAGAGAGAGAGAGAGAGAGGAAGATAGAGGAAGAGAGAGGAAGAGAGAGGAAGAGAGAGAGAGGAGAGAGGAAGAGAGAGAGGAAGAGAGAGAGAGAGGAGGGGGGAGAGAGAAAGAGGAAGAGAGAGAGAGAGAGAGAGAGAGAGAGAGAGAGAGAGAGAGAGAGAGAGAGAGAGAGAGATGCAGGTGTGGAGACGGATGCATTCAGTCTGGAAGTAGTATTCGTCGTTTTCTTGTATTAGCGGCTTTGCAGCAGCAGTTGGAAGTGATGATAGTAAAAGCCGCGGGTGTAGGGGAATAGTAGTAGTGGTGGTAGTGGTAATAGTGGTGGTGGTGGTGGTGGTGATGGTGGTGGTGGTGGTGGTGGTGGTAGTAGTAGTAGTAGTAGTAACAGAACTATAGGGGCGGTAGTAGTAGCAGTAGAAGTAGTAGTAGTAGTAGTAGTAGTAGTAGAAGAAGAAGAAGAAGAAGAAGAAGAAGAAGAAGAAGAAGAAGAAGAAGAAGAAGAAGAAGAAGAAGAAGAAGAAGAAGAAGAAGAAGAAGAAGAAGAAGACTTAGTAGTAGACGTGGTAGTGGTGGTGGTAGCAGTAGTAGTAGTGGCAGGAGGAAGAGGAGGAACAATTGTAGTGGCGGTAGAAGTAGTAGCAGCAATAGTAGTTGAAAAACTGGCAGTAGCAGTGACAATAGCAGTAGCTGGTGCAGGAATAGTGGTGATGATTGTAGTGCTAACTTTGGTAGTGGTGGGAATAGCGGCAGCAACAACATCAGTTGGGTTAGTGGCAGAAGCAATAGTGTGGTGGTAGTAGAGGCAATGTTAGTAGCAGCAGCCGCAGGGGAAAAGCAGCAATCTTAGTAGCAAGAACTGTTGTATATTTAGCAGCAGCAGCAGCAGTAGCACAAATACTCGGAGCAGTGCTGGGAACTTTGTGGGCGAGTGAACTTTTAGAATGTAGGACAGACTGACGAGGTGATCAAGATGATAGGTGAGTGGGAGATGATTCTTGTCATCTGAGTGACTTGATTTGCGTTTACTCTAAACTGTTCGTGATTTTCGTGCTTAATGGCCTTACATAGCCTACAAAGGCTGATAGGCCGTAAAACACCATCCATCATCCATCTTGTCATCTAACGATACGATCACCTTATCGTCAGTGCCTCCATTGACACACACACACACACACACGCATGCACACTCATGCACACACACGCACACACGCATACACACGCGCGCGCGCACACACACACACACACGCATACACACACACGCACACATACACACACACAAACACACACACACACACACACACACACACACACACACTGTGGACTGGGGATAAGAATAGACTCACATTGTATCCCTACGCGTTTCGTAAAGGGCGAATGATTAGGGATATCGTGACTTGACTTGCTCTTATTCTGAAAATTCATATGATTTTTCGTGATCAGTGACCTCAAATAGCCTCCACAGGCTGATAGGTCGTAAAACTCCATCTATCCATCTGTCTTACCCTGTATGCGCGTCGCCGTCATTCTGCATGTCTTCCCACTTAAACTATTTATGGTAATGAGGTCACTTGTTTCTGTGTCAGAAAATGCATATCTTCCTTCCAACTTATTTTTGGCGTGCGTGTAGCATGAAGAGATACGTATGAGTACGCGTCCATAATGCGATGACTTTGAGAAGACACAAACAGAAGTAGAAATAGCACTACAGCCGAGAAAACTTGCGTTAAAGTGTGGTTCTTAGTTTGTGTGTGAGTGAGTGTTTGTGTGTGTGCGTGTGTGTGTGTGTGTGTGTGTGTGTGTGTGTGTGTGTGTGTGTGTATGTGTGTGCGTCTGTGCGTGTGTCAAGGAGGATAAGATACGAAAAGGAGAAGAAGAAAAAGAAGGAGGAGGAGGAAGAGGAAGAAGAAGAAGAAGAAAGACACAATTTCGGAGAGCGAGTGACACAGGGAAGTCTAAGAGAAGAAAGCGATGCGACTAAGAATACGACAAGGCAGCGACGACAGTGTGACTGACGAGAGAGAGAGAGAGAGAGAGAGAGAGAGAGAGAGAGAGAGAGAGAGAGAGAGAGAGAGAGAGAGAGAGAGAGAGAGAGAGAGAGAGAGAGAGAGAGAGAGAGGATAACTGAATGAACTGAACAACGAAAATGTTTAGGTCACCGGCCCATTACATTGGGAAGGAAGACGCGAACGAAAAACAGTTATGCATGAGTGCTTCAAAAACTGGCCAACCAGTTTCGGCACGCGCAGCACGCACGGGTGAAATGTCTCAGTTGCTGTGAAAGCTCATGTTTTCCTTGTAGCCCGTGAAAGTTGCCGTCGCGTCGGCGGTGTCTTGCTCGTGTCTGGCTTGTCTGCGCTAGCAGCATCCCTGACACACTGGCGAACAGCTGATTTTGATAGACGAGGACGTCTGGTGTTTCCGGGGATCCTTGTTGGAGACGACAGTCTTCTTTTTAGACTTGTCACCGTCACGCGGGCAATGGACAGACGTAGATGGTAGAGATGAAACTTGATCTGTCACAATCTTTCAACATACCTTTGCAATTCCACTCCCCAGTTCTCTTACTTGTTCCTCTAAGGCACGAGACATGTTCTGCGAAATCTCGTTCATCACCCTTCGGAGGTCTTCCAACGTTGTCTCGTTGTTTGGAGATTGGTCGTGGAGGGTTGTTTCTGTGGCATTGGGGACCGAGGCTGCTGCCTCTTCTTCTTCAAGGTGGTCATCAGAATGGGAAAGGTCAAAGGTGACTCGATGACGTAGTCGGCCGGCAGAAGGGAACGAGAATTCCGTGCAAGAATGTGAGCGCCAACAGTTCTTTTCGCGACATCATTTTCATTTTGATTTGATTTCGCAAAAATATCGGAATGTCTTTTCTCGCCGTTCTGACGATGTTCTCTTGCTCGTTGTTGGTCCCGTCGTCTCTGGGCTGGTGTTTTCTTGCGCTAGTAGCCACGCTTGTCGCTCATGACTAATGGCTGACCGTCGCGCTGCCTGAATCTCAACACCACGACGACACTTCCAGGTTCACCATCCACTTTCCAACTGGTCGGCTCCTCCGTTGCCTGCAGGGATGTCAGAAGCAGTGGATGGACGGGGAGGAGTGGGCATGAGGCAGTGGATGGACGGGGAGGAGTGGGCATGAGGCAGTGGATGGACGGGAGGAGTGGGCATGAGGCAGTGGATGGACGGAGAGGAGTGGGCATGAGGCAGTGGATGGACGGAGAGGAGTGGGCATGAGGCAGTGGATGGACGGAGAGGAGTGGGCATGAGGCAGTGGATGGACGGAGAGGAGTGGGCATGAGGCAGTGGATGGACGGAGAGGAGTGGGCATGAGGCAGTGGATGGACGGAGAGGAGTGGGCATGAGGCAGTGGATGGACGGAGAGGAGTGGGCATGAGGCAGTGGATGGACGGAGAGGAGTGGGCATGAGGCAGTGGATGGACGGAGAGGAGTGGGCATGAGGCAGTGGATGGACGGAGAGGAGTGGGCATGAGGCAGTGGATGGACGGAGAGGAGTGGGCATGAGGCAGTGGATGGACGGAGAGGAGTGGGCATGAGGCAGTGGATGGACGGAGAGGAGTGGGCATGAGGCAGTGGATGGACGGAGAGGAGTGGGCATGAGGCAGTGGATGGACGGAGAGGAGTGGGCATGAGGCAGTGGATGGACGGAGAGGAGTGGGCATGAGGCAGTGGATGGACGGAGAGGAGTGGGCATGAGGCAGTGGATGGACGGAGAGGAGTGGGCATGAGGCAGTGGATGGACGGAGAGGAGTGGGCATGAGGCAGTGGATGGACGGAGAGGAGTGGGCATGAGGCAGTGGATGGACGGAGAGGAGTGGGCATGAGGCAGTGGATGGACGGAGAGGAGTGGGCATGAGGCAGTGGATGGACGGAGAGGAGTGGGCATGAGGCAGTGGATGGACGGAGAGGAGTGGGCATGAGGCAGTGGATGGACGGAGAGGAGTGGGCATGAGGCAGTGGATGGACGGAGAGGAGTGGGCATGAGGCAGTGGATGGACGGAGAGGAGTGGGCATGAGGCAGTGGATGGACGGAGAGGAGTGGGCATGAGGCAGTGGATGGACGGAGAGGAGTGGGCATGAGGCAGTGGATGGACGGAGAGGAGTGGGCATGAGGCAGTGGATGGACGGAGAGGAGTGGGCATGAGGCAGTGGATGGACGGAGAGGAGTGGGCATGAGGCAGTGGATGGACGGAGAGGAGTGGGCATGAGGCAGTGGATGGACGGAGAGGAGTGGGCATGAGGCAGTGGATGGACGGAGAGGAGTGGGCATGAGGCAGTGGATGGACGGAGAGGAGTGGGCATGAGGCAGTGGATGGACGGAGAGGAGTGGGCATGAGGCAGTGGATGGACGGAGAGGAGTGGGCATGAGGCAGTGGATGGACGGAGAGGAGTGGGCATGAGGCAGTGGATGGACGGAGAGGAGTGGGCATGAGGCAGTGGATGGACGGAGAGGAGTGGGCATGAGGCAGTGGATGGACGGAGAGGAGTGGGCATGAGGCAGTGGATGGACGGAGAGGAGTGGGCATGAGGCAGTGGATGGACGGAGAGGAGTGGGATGAGGCAGTGGATGGACGGAGAGGAGTGGGCATGAGGCAGTGGATGGACGGAGAGGAGTGGGCATGAGGCAGTGGATGGACGGAGAGGAGTGGGATGAGGCAGTGGATGGACGGAGAGGAGTGGGCATGAGGCAGTGGATGGACGGAGAGGAGTGGGCATGAGGCAGTGGATGGACGGAGAGGAGTGGGCATGAGGCAGTGGATGGACGGAGAGGAGTGGGCATGAGGCAGTGGATGGACGGAGAGGAGTGGGCATGAGGCAGTGGATGGACGGAGAGGAGTGGGCATGAGGCAGTGGATGGACGGAGAGGAGTGGGCATGAGGCAGTGGATGGACGGAGAGGAGTGGGCATGAGGCAGTGGATGGACGGAGAGGAGTGGGCATGAGGCAGTGGATGGACGGAGAGGAGTGGGCATGAGGCAGTGGATGGACGGAGAGGAGTGGGCATGAGGCAGTGGATGGACGGAGAGGAGTGGGCATGAGGCAGTGGATGGACGGAGAGGAGTGGGCATGAGGCAGTGGATGGACGGAGAGGAGTGGGCATGAGGCAGTGGATGGACGGAGAGGAGTGGGCATGAGGCAGTGGATGGACGGAGAGGAGTGGGCATGAGGCAGTGGATGGACGGAGAGGAGTGGGCATGAGGCAGTGGATGGACGGAGAGGAGTGGGCATGAGGCAGTGGATGGACGGAGAGGAGTGGGCATGAGGCAGTGGATGGACGGAGAGGAGTGGGCATGAGGCAGTGGATGGACGGAGAGGAGTGGGCATGAGGCAGTGGATGGACGGAGAGGAGTGGGCATGAGGCAGTGGATGGACGGAGAGGAGTGGGCATGAGGCAGTGGATGGACGGAGAGGAGTGGGCATGAGGCAGTGGATGGACGGAGAGGAGTGGGCATGAGGCAGTGGATGGACGGAGAGGAGTGGGCATGAGGCAGTGGATGGACGGAGAGGAGTGGGCATGAGGCAGTGGATGGACGGAGAGGAGTGGGCGTGAGGCAGTGGATGGACGGAGAGGAGTGGGGATGAGGCAGTGGATGGACGGAGAGGAGTGGGCATGAGGCAGTGGATGGACGGAGAGGAGTGGGCATGAGGCAGTGGATGGACGGAGAGGAGTGGGGATGAGGCAGTGGATGGACGGAGAGGAGTGGGCATGAGGCAGTGGATGGACGGAGAGGAGTGGGCATGAGGCAGTGGATGGACGGAGAGGAGTGGGCATGAGGCAGTGGATGGACGGAGAGGAGTGGGCATGAGGCATGAGTGGTGGAACTTGTGCTTCCACGCTATCAAAAGGTGTATGTGTGTTTGAGAACACATTATTCCCCTAGTTTGGAAGCTCCAGGCGAGCCATGGGTCTGTGACGTCAATGCTGGTCAACTTTGCTTCGTGGACAGTGTCCACAGAGAGATCCTGTCCCTCTCCCTTTGTCCAGGAACTGCCCCAGTCCCTTAATTTGTTTCTGCCCCAGATTCACAGCCAGCTCCCTCCCTTTCCTGCTCTCTCTCTCTTTGTGTGATAGTGTGTGTGCATGCGTGTGTGTGTGCATGCGCGTGTATGTGTGTGTGTGTGTGTGTGTGTGTGCGCTTGCGCACGCTTGCGCGCTCACAAAGCTAACAGGCTGTCTGGCTTTTTGTGAATGTGCGTGGTTGCATGCGTGCACGAGAGCGTCCGTGCGCGCGCGCGCCTGAGTGCGTGCGTGTGTGTGCGTCTGTGTCTGTGTCTGTGTCTGTGTGTACGTATGTGTTTGTGATTATGTGCGTGTGTATGTCTGTGCGCGCGTGTGCGCGTATTAGTTTCTGTGTGCATCTGTCGACTGTAGATAAACGAGGCATGCTTGTTTACATATCGCTGTACAACTGATGCCCCTGTGGGTTCGGGGTGAGAATTGACCCACCTCGTCTCCCTACTCGATTCGTAAGAGGCGAATAACTAGGGACACCGTGACTTGATTAGCTTTTACTCTCAACTGTTTTAGTGTATTTCGTGCTTAATGGTCTTACATAGCATACAAGGGCTGATGNNNGATAACACAAAAGTGCATGCTGTTTCTTATTTTGCCGCTACTCTTCATCATCTTTTCGTTTCTTTTCGTAATAATTGTTTTTTCTCCCCTTTTTTACTCTATACATGTTTATCTTCTTCATCTTCGTTCCCCTTTATTGCCTTTCATCTTCTTCCTCTCTCTCTCTCTCCTACTCCTGCTCCTGCTCCACCTGCTTCTGCTCCTACTCTCCCTTCTCCTCCTCATGGTCCTCCTCCTTCTCCATCGCATTATTCTTAAAGAGGCGGTAACTCCTATTGGTCTAGTGAGCACTGGTCAAATATTGAGACTCCGACAAATACAGACACATTTCCAAAGCTGGTAAATGTTGTTGTCTTCGAAGTAACCTGAAGTCCCACGTAAACAAAAATGACGTATAGCACTTCATTCTGCAGAACGCAGCTTATTGCAAACATAACACCTGTTGGGTTGACTGTTTATTTCGTTGACGCAATACAAGTCTCTTCAAAGCGAAGCAAAATGAGTGGAGATGATATACACTGATGTGGGCTATTCCTCCAAGCCAAAGTCTAAGGTATCGCACATGTACAATGTTAGCACGTAATCACAAACGATAAAACATAGACCTGTGGAATCTCTCGACAGGCACGAGTCATTTCCATCGATATAATTCTGTTCTGCTGTTAAAAAACCACTCATTTAGTCGTTGTATCGCCATGTCAACTGGAATGTTCTACAACGTAGATCTGGATAATAAGAGTATGGCGAATCCCCCCTTGCTGCCAACAAAATGTGCAAGTGCAGACGTTTTGTTTACAGAGGCTCACACCACAGCAATTAAACCGCGGTAAAGTCGGCAGACAGAAGTGAACTGGAGATACAAATCTCTCTCATCCGTCCGTCTTTACCCTACTAGCGAACACGAGATGTCGGAAACAGCAGAGAGCGGTCGAGATAAAGGGAGACAAATTCGTAAGACCAAATAGCTTAAGGGAGGCAACTCCTTAAAATCAAGAGCCATGACGGCAGACGAGAACGGGCACCTCCGCGTGGTGGACGATGTAGTCGCTGACGCTCCCCAGAAGGGTCCTACGGATTTTGCCCAGGCCCCTGTTGCCGGTGAGGATGAGGGTGGCTCCCTTCTCCTTAGCAAGCTCGCAGATAGCGTGGCCTGGTTTGTTGGTCTCCACCACGTCGAACTCCGCATTGATCTGAATCAGATACCAGTGATTAAACAAATATCGCAGGAACCATTTTGAATGATAAACGCATCAATGTGTGTGTGTGAATATAAAAAAATACTTCCAGATAAAAAATTAATTTGATTGAAAACGATTCTTAAAGCTAGGATAATTTTTAATTATAATTTAAATGAGATGCTATTTTGAGAACGAATAAAACATTCGTTATTGCAAAAATATGATATTTTTAAAAACAGTCTCACACAGACAAGGACTATAGACGTCCACCACGATTGCTTGCTATCAGTAAGACATCTAACTAAAAGTACTACCGAGCTATGTGATTCAAACTACGTGCGGGTAATGTGTCATACTCTACTATTTCTACACTTCTGATCATGCCAGAATGATACTAAAAATACGTCCATAAACACACTTGTCTTAGCCCCCATCACACCTCCACTCCCACCTCCAATCCCACCTACACTACCACCTACATTCCCACCTCCATCCCCACCTCCACTCCCACCTCCACTCCCACCTCCACTACCACCTCCACTCCAACCTACATTCCCACCTTCACTCCCACCTTCATTCCCACCTACATTCCCACCTCCACTCCCACCTTCATTCCCACCTTCACTCCCACCTACATTCCCACCTCCCCTCCCACCTACATTCCCACCTCCACTTCCACCTCCACTCCAACCGCCACTCCCACCTTCATTCCCACCTACATTCTCACCTCCACTTCCACCTCTACTCCCACCTCCACTCCCACCTTCACTCTCACCTTCACTCCCACCTCCACTTCCACCTCCACTCCCACTTCCATTCTTACCTTCACTCCCACCTCCACTCCCACCTTCACTCCCACCTACATTCCCACCTCCACTCCCACCTTCACTCCCACCTATATTCCCACCTCCATTTCCACCTCCACTCCCACTTACATTCCCACCTCCACTTCCACCTCCACTCCAACCTCCACTCCCACCTCCCCTCCATCTCCACTCTCACCTAAATTCCCGCCTTCACTTCCACCTCCTCTCCCACCTCCACTCCCACCTCCCCTCCATCTCCACTCTCACCTACATTCCCACCTCCACTCCCACCTTCATTCCCACCTTCACTCCCACCTACATTCCCACCTCCACTCCCACCTACATTCCCACCTCCACTTCCACCTCCACTCCAACCGCCACTCCCACCTTCATTCCCACCTACATTCTCACCTCCACTTCCACCTCTACTCCCACCTCCACTCCCACCTTCACTCTCACCTTCACTCCCACCTCCACTTCCACCTCCACTCCCACTTCCATTCTTACCTTCACTCCCACCTCCACTCCCATCTTCACTCCCACCTACATTCCCACCTCCACTCCCACCTTCACTCCCACCTATATTCCCACCTCCATTTCCACCTCCACTCCCACCTACATTCCCACCTCCACTTCCACCTCCACTCCAACCTCCACTCCCACCTCCCCTCCATCTCCACTCTCACCTCCACTCCCACCTCCACTCCCATCTCCTCTCCCACCTCCACTCCCACCTCCACTCCCACCTAAATTCCCAACTCCACTCCCACCTCCACTCCCACCTAAATTCCCATCTCCACTCTCACCTTTACCCCATCTCCACCCCACCTCCACCCCCAACTCCACTCCCACCTTCACTCCCAGCCCTCCACTCCCAACTACATTCCCACCTTCACTCCCACCTTCATTCCCACCTTCACTCCCACCTACATTCCCACCTCCACTCCCACCTACATTCCCACCTCCACTTCCACCTCCACTCCAACCGCCACTCCCACCTTCATTCCCACATACATTCTCACCTCCACTTCCACCTCCACTCCCACCTCCACTCCCACCTTCACTCTCACCTTCACTCCCACTTCCATTCCCACCTCCACTCACACCTTCACTCTCACCTTCATTCCCACCTACATTCTCACCTCCACTCCCACCTTCACTCTCACCTTCACTCCCACGTACTTTCCCACCTCCACTCCCACCTACATTCCCACCTCCACTTCCACCTCCACTCCAACCGCCACTCCCACCTTCATTCCCACCTACATTCTCACCTCCACTTCCACCTCCACTTCCACCTTCACTCCCACCTCCACTTCCACCTCCACTCCCACTTCCATTCTCACCTTCACTCCCACCTTCATTCCCACCTACATTCCCACCTCCACTTCCACCTCCACTCCAACCTTCACTCTCACCTTCATTCCCACCTACATTCCCACCTCCACTCCCACCTTCACTCTCACCTTCATTCCCACCTACATTCTCACCTCCACTCCCACCTTCACTCTCACCTTCACTCCCACCTACATTCCCACCTCCACTCCCACCTACATTCCCACCTCCACTTCCACCTCCACTCCAACCGCCACTCCCACCTTCATTCCCACCTACATTCTCACCTCCACTTCCACCTCCACTCCCACCTCCACTCCCACCTTCACTCCCACCTATATTCCCACCTCCATTTCCACCTCCACTCCTACCTCCATTTCCACCTCCACTCCCACCTACATTCCCACCTCCACTTCCACCTCCACTCCAACCTCCATTCCCACCTCCACTCCATCTCCACTCTCACCTCCACTCCCACCTCCACTCCCACCTCCACTCCCACCTCCACTCCCACCTCCACTCCCACCTAAATTCCCAACTCCACTCCCACCTCCACTCCCCCCTAAATTCCCATCTCCACTCTCACCTCCACTCCCACCTAAATTCTTATCTCCACTCCCACCTTTACCCCATATCCACCCCACCTCCACCCCCAACTCCACTCCCACCTCCACTCCCACCTTTACTCCCACCCCCATTCCCACATTCATTCCCACCTCCACTCCCACCTTCATTCCCACCTACATTCCCACCTTTACTTCCACCTCCACTCCCACCTCCACTCCCACCTCCATTCCCACCTCCACTCCACCTCCACTCCCACCTCCACTCCCACCTCCACTCCCACCTCTCCACTCCCACCTCTCCACTCCCACCTCTCCATTCCCACCTCTCCACTCCCACCTCTCCACTCCCACCTCTCCATTCCCACCTCTCCACTCCCACCTCTCCACTCCCACCTCTCCACTCCCACCTCTCCACTCCCACCTCTCTCTCTCTTTCTCTCTCTCACTCTCTCTCTCTCTCTCTCTCTCTCACTCTCTTTCTCTCTCTCACTCACTCCCATCGCTATGTGGGTTGGGTTGCGTCTCCCTACACGATTCGTTAAGGGGAATAAATAGGGAAATCATGAGTAAAGTTGCTATTATTTATACTTTCCCAAGCGTGTTCATGATCATTGGCCTTATATAGCCTACAAGACATCAGTTCAGTTCAGTTCAGTCTCTTAACCCTGAGATGGGTTGTTGAGGCACCACTGATGACTTTCGGACAATCTTCCTCCATCGATCTCTATCCTTTGTGGCTCGCTGTGAGTCAGCAAAGGTCAAGCCTGTCCACTCTTTGATGTTGTCTTCCACCTCTTTCTCTGCCTGCCTCTCCTTCTCCCACCTGGTACGGTACCTTGCAGGATGGTCTTGGCCAGCCCACTGCCTCTTGACACGTGACCGTACCACTTCAGCTTTCTGCTTTTCACGATTGAGAGCAGGTCTTCGTACTGTCCAAATGCTCTCCTGATCCTGTTGCTGACTTCCTCATTTGTGACATGGTCTTTATATGAGATGTTTAGAATCTTGCGGTAGCATCTCATTTCCAGGGCTTGTATCCGTCTCTGTAATTCAGATGTGAGTGTCCAGGACTCGCATGCATACAAGAATACGGAGATGGCCAGCGTGCGCATGAGCCTGATCTTCGACGCGAGAGTGATATTTCTGTCACGCCATATTGGCTTCAACTTTGCCAATGCTGCTGCTGTTTGTGCTATCCTGGACAGTATCTCTGGTTTGGACAAGACATAAGAGGCTTAAAGCTTCATTAATCTATTATTTCTTTCTCTCCCATTCAGGCTCCGACCATAATCGGTGTAGCCATATTTAGTATGCATGGGTTGCACGATTGCCAAGAATGTTGGTTCGAGACGTGTGGTCCTTAGCACTGACCAATAATTTCTGACGTAATGTACTCTTGACAGTCATCAATGATGTCGTTAAGATTTGACCCCCTGCTCTTGTCTTTCAGATGACCTTGGCCTTTGCCAGCGACACGGATGTGAATACCAAGAACGGGGCGTGAGGGTAGGTGGTGCTGTTTTTGCTCTGAACTCGGGGTCTGTGTTGGTTTTCTCGAGAAGGCCAAACTCTTATGCATGGGGACGTGCTGTGCTTTTTTCGTTTGACAGCTGTGTTGCATTTTCAGTATTTGTTTCAGTTTCGGCTTTATCAACTTGCAGGCCTGACTCTTCAGTGAGAACTCTGCATCTTGTTGTTTGTGCTTGTTGCTCCACTTTACTATCAAGCATACATGTCGTGACTTCTTCCTTTCTATGGAATGCCGCAGTTAGTCATAAATATCGCTGATAACTGCTATCTTTGAGGCGGGGACGACGACGTTGAACATAATCTAAACTGTGGTGTTATTGATAATGTCAGTCATGACTGAAACAATAATGACACTACATTTTGTTGTTGTTGTTGTTGTTGTTGTTGCAGCTGCTGCACATTTTTTTTCTTTTTTCAGTTCACTGATTCTATAGAGCCTTAGCATCTGTATTCGTTGTCGTTTCCAATAGGCAGTTCCGACTGTAGAGACGAATCACAAACTTTACGTATGTAACAAAGGGGAATAACTCGTATTGCCTTTTCAATCCCATCGCGTGAACATCTCTATCATCGATGACTTGTATGTAAGTTCAGTATACTGACAAGGCATAGAGCAGCCTTTATTTACTTTATTGGGGTGTGAGACCACTGTCACAGGCGTGATGGCTGAGAACAAGCAAAGACCGCAAGACGACCTTTGGGTGTGGAGTCTTTCGTTAGACGATGGGCAAGTCAGTAGATGATAGGCGTGTTGCAAATGGTTCGATCCTTGCCGGCAAGTGTTTCGCGCGGAACGACAAGTTTCCACTGGAGAAAATGCATGCATGATTGTCTCGGGTGTTTGGCCATTAATGCCCTCTATGGCGTCCTATTCTCGCGCGTAATTTCCGGTTGAAGATTTTTTTTCAAGCCTTCAGTGACTGACACCAACAAGTGTCACCCTTTTTTTCTTCAGATAAAACATTTTAATCATTGAATATGATGCAAGTTTTCAGTTTAGTTTGTGGCTGAATTACGTCCATACAGGATTTTCATTTGTGTCGTCAACTACTTAAAATCACAATGAACACATGATCGAATTTGTAATTTCATGTGCACGTTTCACTTGCCCTATGGAAAAATTCACTATGAGGTCGTGTGATCACTGAATAATGAGTCTGTTATATACTAGAAGACAACGAGTTGCGGGTCGTGCATTGCTTTTGGGGGGAAAACTTTACTGAACATCTGGACGAATGAGTCCAGTGCAAAGTGGTTTTTCGATGTTCTGACATCTGTACTCATGAAATGTAGGTCATCTCGTCCTCTTAAACTATATTAGTCTCAAAGAAAGACGTGCGCGCCCGCGCGTGCGCACTGTGTGTGTGTGTGTGTGTGTGTGTGTGTGTGTGTGTGTGTGTGTGAGAGAGAGAGAGAGAGAGAGAGAGAGAGAGAGAGAGAGAGAGAGAGAGAGAGAGAGAGATGTCACGCGCTGTTTTATCTAAAAGTTTCTGGTCCTTTGCCGTTTATGAACCAAAGCATTATCTCATTATTCAAAGCTGATAACTCTGTGCTATCCACCTTGCTGTCCTTTTCTAACTACACCTTCCAGCCACTCCATTTATCTACTTGCCTTCCCCATTCACTCTGCGAGCCTTTCTGTACCCCTATGGTGTTCCACCCTGCCTGCTTCATCTCTCCTTCTCCCTTTTCCTTCTCTCTCTGTTGCCTGGATCTGGCGAGTGATTGGCACGAGGATTAGCGGGCCGAGGGCAGTGTTTACACACGTCACAAGATGGACAGCGCCACCTCGTGGAGAGGTCAGTTCAAGGCCCGTCACTCTGGGCGTATGACTGCATCGCAGTCCCAGTTAATTGCCCCTTCCCTGGCTACAGGCTGGGAGCGTTACCACGATTGTGGTGGCGGCTGAGGATGAGAGGATGAGAATCTGACAGCCGTCCCACCTACAGATTTTATCGCGTCAGCGAGGAGCGACGCAGTCCTTTCCTGGTCTGGCGTCCTTTC
>JAWQFJ010001551.1:27500-52500 GCA_034096865.1 Theodoxus fluviatilis
ATGGGTCGAACAGCGCTGTACACGCCCCTCAAACACTGAGCAGACCGCTGAGTCTTCTAAAACATTAGTCAATGGCATTACACCTGATGATGCCTACAGGGTATATCATTATCGACAGTAGTTAATTAAAGTAGATAAACGAACACTAATCATTGTTTCAGCGCAGCTGCTGATTGGTAGACTTATAAAGCAACATCCATGAAAGATGTGAAGGTTGAACAGAAAACCAAGGAGAGCATACTACTACTAGGAGTTCTAGTCCTGCTAGCGCGTCTTATATGAGAATGCGACAGATTCAAAGCGTTGAGGTCGGCGCAGTTGTTTTTGACAGCAGCACCATCCAATCCGGTTCTCAAATATTCGTTTGCTTTACCCCCAAAGGCAAGTGATCCAAATGAACCAAAAAGGTTGTAGGTTTTAAAAAGCATCGACTAGGAATATATTCCTTCCTCTTACCTTCCGGTTTAGTTAGCAGGTTGCGCTTCCATGACGTCAAGGTCATGTATGAAATGGGCGGACACGTGGATTAAGGGGGAAAAGGGGTGGGTAGGTGGGTGGTGTACAAGGTGTTTGTCTGTGTTTCGACGTCACGACACGAGGAGGGAAGAAGGAACCTTTCAGGTACGAGTGAGTTCCACCATTCTTTTCTATCAAGATTTCTGTTGTGAGGCCTTTAGTGGCTGAAAACTTTTTGTGTGTGGAGACCTACGAAGCCGAGCCAAGGGTTGAGGCCCTTTTCAGAACCGACGTCTTTGGGCAGGGCTGCAGTGAAGTTGAAGTGGGCAAGCTGGTCTTTGTCTGGTATTTTGGCCACTGACCAGGCATGGGGTCCTGGGCTTCAGGACCTGCTGGGCGGGCTGCCTGGAGTCGAATGGTCAAGTGTGCTGGTCACTGGGGCGCTCAGTGAGAACTGACTCTTGCGTCACAGCTATGCTCTGCTGGCCTCCCAAACCTGCAGCCCAAAAGAAGAAAGTGACTGACCTGTAGATTGCAACAACAAAGGACACCCACGAGAAAGCAAGGGTGAAAGGAAAATAGTGAGAGGGTTGAATAAAAAGGCCAGGGCATGTGCCCTTGGCACCGAGATTGATCTAGAGATGCTTTTCCTGTGTTGCATTCGGTATGGAAGTCGCACGCAGCACAGTGTGTCAAGAGAGAACAACCGATTGCAAAGGTGAGTGAGCGATCTGAAGGAAGCTGTTCTACGTGTGGCCGCGCCCCATGGGAAAAGTGTGCCCATCTGGCTGTGCAGAGCAGGGATTACTTTATCTTCGGAGGTCATAAAAGGGGACAAAAAGACCTACGGATACGGGCAGGATGGTTCTTAGTTTCTCAATTATTACCATGTGACATCGCGTGGGAGACGCTGCCTGTGCTGTTGGATCTGCAGTTGTATTCAAATCTCATCAGAATTTCGGGTCTATAACCTAATACTACTCCATTTTATGATCTTGAGAACTTCTTGATATTATTAATGAGGTAGCTCTCGAATGCTTGTGTAGCAACTTTACGAAAATGGTACTGAAGAAGTCATGTATTCATTTTGACCACGCTCTTGACGTGAAGTATGATCTCGTGCACCCACTCTGTTGACCATGCAGAATGATACATTTTTGCACTTTTTTTTTCTTCCTGAAAACTTGTTTTCCCTCGGACAAGATTTGCTGAACCGATGTGGTTATGTGGGGAGGAGTACTCATACAGGCAAGATGAATGTCAGTATGCAAGGGCGTGGGAATGGCTTGCATGTCTTCGCATTCCAACACGTGCATGTGATTGTCCATGTTCACTTGTGCACATTGTTTAAATGCTTGCGTTAGCAAGAGTTTAGAGATCTCGTCGAGTGGACGAAATGCAGACTCCTTGCTGCTGTCACTGGGTTTTGGCCGTAGAGACGGATGTTTTGACTCGAGCTTGAAAACACTCGGGGCGCTCTCTCCAGCCTTGTCTGGCCTCCTCTTCGAACCACTGCAGTCGGGACATCCGAAGGCTGAGGGAGTGCGGCTCGAGTACAAACTGTTTGGACAACGCGCAATCCACGCTTTCCTACTCGCGCGTGTCAACATGGCGTCGATATGGTTTCCGGTCGAGAGCCACGCGAGAGCGGTCTTCTAGTCTCGCGCGAACTCCAGGATCGGCAGGTCACGTGTGCCAGTGATCTATAGGTCAAGGGTGAAGGTCGGGGAGCGCTGTGAGTGTGGAGAGCGTGCTGTGCGGGAGGATCAAGTTGACACTGTTGGTGTGCAGTAGAGACGGAGAGAGGACGATGGAAGACGGCTTTCAAAACCTTGGGATGTGGCGCATGTTTGAATTCCTTTAGCCCGCCTTCAACCCGTCTCCTCTATTGTCTGTCGGCGTTTTCAGGACTTGTTGATCCCCAGTCATAACGTGCATATCGTGTCGTATTACCGAAAGGGATGACGGCACGAGTTCTTCCTGGGCTAAGAAACTCTGTCACACAACGTGGCATTCAACCTGAGTTCACTAGGTTTCAGAGGATTAACGCTTCGAGAGGTACGTTTACTCGGTATTGAATGTTGTCTGTTAACATGATAAAGTAGCAACGGGGTCTTTGCATGAAGAAACTCCAGAAACCGATTAACGCCATGTTTTGTATTCTTCCCTTGTCGATTTGCCACGAATAACTCACAGAAAATGCGATAGAAGCAATTTTTTGCCCACAGTCTGCCTTGGCCTCCTTAATACGTCAACTGTGGGCGGTGAAAATACACAAATGCGCTTAGAAAGTTCCTTTCATAGGTCTGCCCTTCTAATGATCATGGATGTCGACAAGCGAGCCAATGGCATGCAAAGGAAGGTTACCTGCAGAAAGGCAGTTATCCCTCCAGGTTTACTGGAGGTCCTACAGACTTTATCTGTCTGTCTGTCTGTCTGTCTGTCTGTCTGTCTGTCTGTCTGTGTGTCTGTCCCGTCTCCACGGCCTATATCTCAAAAACTACTGGACGGATTTCCTTGAGATTTTGCACACTGACTGGAAGTTAGGTCCGATTCAATATTATCAAATTTTCAGAATCGAGGTTTGAAAAGAAAGTGACTTTTTTACATTTTGGTGTTTCAATGAAAACGATTCAACAGACTCCATTTTGCAAAATCTGTGACGTGATCATTTGACGTCGAATAACGTGACGTCATTTGCGAGGAGATTTTTGAAGGAGGGTGAATAGAATAGAATAGAATAGAATTCTTCGGCTTGCTTAGGCGTCCAGGGCCTATCGCCGATTCTGGTAGTTCTCTGGCTGTATTTTTATTGTTCTTGGCCCGTATTCACGACGGCGATTTATCTTTTTAACACTCGATTTATCTCCTATCCCCGATTTATCTTGACTTCGGTTTAAATTCTCCTATTCATGACGGCGATTTAGCCCTAAACTCGCGTCAAAGCAGAGTGTTAAACTATTCTCCCGAAGTCGGCAAGATAAATAGATAAACCGGGGTTATCGAGAGAGGCAAGATGGCAGCGATTGTGCTTAAGAAACGAATTCATGACAATCTGTTAAGGAAAAACCGAGTATTCCGAGACCGAAGGCACCCGTTAGAAGTATTTAATGATGAAGAGGTGTTCAGAAAGTTTCGATTCCATCGAAAGGAAATCTTGGCCATCACCGACGAGATCCATAAAGAAATCAGTCGAACCCAGAATTATTCAAAGGCACAGCAACCGAAAGAATGACGTCGTCAGGCACTTATGACGCTATCACGCATTTTGCACGTGTTAACTCTACACATTCTTGTGTGTGTGTGTGTGTGTGTGTGTGTGTGTGTGTGTGTGTGTGTGTGTGTGTGTGTGTGTGTCTGTCTGTCTGTCTGTCTGTCTGTCCCGACTCCACGGCTTATATCTCAAAAACTACTGGACGGATTTCCTTGAGATTTTGCACACTAACTGGAAGTTAGGTCCGATTGAATGTATCAAATTTTCAGAATCGAGGCTTGAAGAGAAAGTGGTCAAACTCTTTTCCTACGTTCACAAAACAACATTTGGCTTCTTTGTATGATGAACGTCTACCAGCAGACGCAAAAAAGCGATACTACGCTGTGTTGGCGTCAAATTCATTCCATTTGTGAAACCGGTAAAGTATATGTACCATCTTACATCTAGATCGTTGCCTTCGCTGGTTAAAAGCCTGGAATCGCCCAGCGAACTAACTGAATGTCGACACAATCACGCGGCACTGTTGTACATTTGCAGTCAACGTAAGATCTCGTACGACGATTTGATTCAAGGCCTAGTGCTAATTGTTTTGATGGTCTGGTCTCAGTGTCACAAAAATATGATGATTTAATCAATCCCTGACCCGGAAATGTTGGGGACAACGACCATTTCAGCGTAATGACATCGAGTCAAACAGAGTTATCTTTCCTACTTCAGCAAAACGCTTCGATATATGTTGAACCTCTACCAGCAGACGCCAAAATGCGATACTACGAAAAGAATATTGACGTTGATGGGTTAGATCCGTATGAAATACCAAACAGTTCATGCTATCATCCATTTTTCTACAATTTACAGTGCAAAATACGAACCACGAGGGTTTATGACAAGGTCGTTATAAATGCTTCACATACCTACAAGTTTACAATGGCACAGTTGGTAGAGCATTGGGCTCTTGGTCATGCTTGACCAGGTTCGATTCTGCACTGAAACTTTTTTTCTCTCTCTTTTTTCGAGGGGTTGTGGGTTCGAACCCGACCTGGTTTTTTGTGTTTGTGTGTGTGTGCGTTTTTTCCTCCTCTTTTCTCGGAGGCTGCGGGTTCGAATCCGATCTTCTTTTTTTCTCTCCAAAACCTGGAGGTTCAGCGCCAGCGGTTTTTATTGCCTCCTCAGTGACCGAGGAAAGGATGGAATTCCTCGAGCACTTGGCAGTGTGAGAATTATCATGGTTGCTAAGCTATTTCTTAGATATCTGTAGAAGAGAACTTCTTTCGTGTGAAAGGGTCACTGTAAGTAGGGCCAGTTCGAGACATCACTGAATTGCTCGAGCGATTTGAATATTTGAGAAACATCTATACCAAATACATTCTGTAATGTATCGGCGGGCTCCATGGTATATTGTACATTGACTGTCAGGCACCCGTGTCTACAATGAGGTAGGTGTGACTTTCCATTCGTGCTGAGTGCCCTGGCTGCTTCTTGGCTCCGCGCCCACTCCACAGAGCGAGACCAGGAGGCACAATGGGGAGGATTAGCCCCGAGCTGTGGAGGCGTGAAGTGAGGGGAAAGAGATCACAAGTCATCTTCATTCACTCTTGGCCATTGAGAGTCGGAAAATGCTCAACCCATAACGCGAGTCCCCTTTCTCCTCTCCCTCCCCCCTCCCTCCCTCCCCCATCCCTCCCTCCCTCTCTCTCTCACTCTCTCTCTCTCTCTCTCTCTCTCTCTCTCTCTCTCTCTCTCTCTCTCTCTGTGTGTGTGTGTATGTAAGAATGACAGACAGTCCGGACAGACCAGGACAGACCAGGACAGACCAGGACAGACCAGGACAGACAGACAGACAGACAGACAGACAGACAGACAGACAGACAGACAGACAGACAGACAGACAGACAGACTCTCAACTGATGTAGGTTATCCGGGCTGAACTACTGGTCGAGGCTTTCCAGCTCTCCACTAGACTACAAAAAAGAAGGAGATGGGGGAGTGAGGAGAGGGGAGTGGGGAGTGTGTGTGTGTAGTTTTGGATACCATTATCTTCGCGTTCGGTCATTCTTCTAAGCTGAGGAAAAAACTAGATTTTTGACTCACAAGCGAAGCAAAAGTGAGTCTATGTACTGAGCCGTGTCGTCCGTCCGTCCGGGCGTCCGGGCGTCCGTCCGTCCGGGCGTCCGGGCGTCCGTAAAAAACTTAAACGTTGGATTTTTCTCGGAGACTATTAAGTCTATCAACACCAAATGTGGCATGATGGTGTATGATGACAAGGCCTCAAAAAACATACATAGTGACGACCTTGCTTCAAGGTGTAGGTCACAGGAGCCATAAATGTGGTCTCAAAAACAGTCATTTTTCACATTTTCCCAATTTTCTCCCACGTTATTGAGAATGGCGACCTTAGCTACAAGTGGTATATAGGTCAAAGCAAGCCCTATCTTTTGATACCAGTTTGGTTGACCTTGCTTCAAGGTCAAGGTCACAGGAGCTCTTCAAAGTTGGATTGTATACATATTTTGAAGTGACCTTGACCCTGAACTATGGAAGATAACTGTTTCAAACTTAATAATTATGTGGGGCACATGTTATACTTTCATCATGAGACACATTTGGTCACATATCATCAAGGTCAAGGTCACTTTGACCCTTATGAAATGTGACCAAAATGGGGTAGTGAACCACTAAAAGTGACTATATCTCATGGTAGAAAGTGCCAATAAGCACCATTGTGCTTCCTATGTCTTGAATTAACAGCTTTGTGTTGCATGACCTTGGATGACCTTGACCTTGGGTCAAGGTCACATGTATTTTGGTAGGAAAAATGTGTAAAGCATTTCTTTGTGTATGATGTCATTGGTAGGTTTAGTTGTTTGACCTTGACCTTGAAGTCACGTGAAGGTCAAGGTCATATAAAGGTCAAGGTCAAGCATGTGAGTCGTATGGGCTTTGCCCTTCTTGTTTTAATTGGCTTCGATCATGACAGGAGCAAGAAGTCTTCATCGTCACCCTTGCTAGTGTGGGGGTTGGGCCGATGGATGGATAAGGGATTTTTACGGCCTCTCAGCCTTTGTGGGCTATTTAAGGCCACTAAGCACGAACATCACGAAAAAAAGTCCAAGTAAGCGCAATTCAAGTCACGGTGTCCCTAGTTATTCGCCTCTTAACGAATCGCGTAGGGAGGCGCGGTGGGTGTATTCTGATCCCCAACCCCAGGGGGCGGGTTGGGCCGAGATCGAGGGTGAACTTCGCAGGTCACGGAGTTCTCCGCTCACGCAATGAGCGCGGACAGCGAGGCCGTTAAGGCCGCGGGCTCGTCATCACACTCTTTTCTCCGCCATTCTTGCTTTTCCTCAGCGTCATTTCTCGCCCATTGAATACTGCGCGGCGGCAGGAGGCGGCAAAAATGAGTTTGCACGCTGGTTTTGGTTGCCATTGTTGACAGCTGCATCGGGTGCGAAGACGAGGGCGGACGGGAACACCCGACCTCGGGTCGCCGTCCCCCTGAAGCTTAGGGGCTGGCTGCTATCTGCCCTGGCAGTATTGACGGCCTGGTTTTTGTGACGGGGAAATCACATTTTACGGCCCCGCCCGTGGTGGCCGAGAGATTTGTGGCGGTGATATATGTCCAGGCGTCGGTCATACGAGATAGTGTGATCCCCTCTCTTCATCTCCACATGGCAATACTGGTTCTGCCTCCCTCTCTTAGTGGCTCTCCTTCCTGTCCACATTCATCCACGCCCCACACACCACTACAACTTCCATCCACAGCCTTCTACCTCCATTCCACAGCCTTCCACCCTATCACAAAACCCTCAGCTTTGCCATTCCCGTATCAGACCCCTGTATTGACCGCCACTCCCACCCCACTTCATCCGTTCTATCCGGCCATTCGCAGTCCTAACTCCCAACGCATCTCTTCCCTTATTTACTTGCGATCCATCGTTTTCCATCTACCCCACCCCACTCCACCCCAATCCATCTAGTCCACTCCAATCATTCTACCTCGCCCCACTCTGCCTCAAACCATCTACCCCATCCCACTTTACTCCAATCCATATATTCCACCCCACTCCACCCCAATCATTTTACCCCAGCCCACTCCACTTCAAACCATCTACCCCACCCCACTCCGCCTCAATCCATCTACTCCATCCCACTCCACCCCAACCCGTCCACCCCACTCCATGTCAAACCATCTACCCCATTCCACTCCACCCCAATTCATATATCCCATCTCACTCCACCCCAATCCATCTTACCCTACCCTCATTTTGTTGTCTCTTTTTCGTTTAGTGTATTTCCCTATAGACTGCAAGTTCAACCTGCCAAACATCCTCAGCGTGCAACACCTCCCCCCCCCCCCCCCACCCCTCACCCCGCCCCCCCCCCCCCCCCGCCTCTCTTTCTATGTAACCCCTCCCCCATGGAAAAACTCCTCCCTCTTCTTTGTGTATCCTGAACAGTGTTGGTCCTCTCCGCTCCACCTCCGATAAGGCTTCCTCTCTTTTCTTCCACTCCCCCCACCATAATCTCCACCCTCTCCGTCTCCACACCCCACCCCACCAGACCCCACTACTTTGCTTTTTCCTTTCAACAGCCCCCAACCCCCTTCCCCCCCGCCCCCCCCCCCCCCCCCCCCCCCGGGCCTTCCCCGACCCCGACCAGCCCACCCATACTACGTTTGTGCAAACTTGTCTGGTGGGTTGGAGCTCGGGTTGAAGTTAACTGCTGTAGTGTGAGGACAGTGTTTAAAGATGAAACTTCGCACCACGTGTCTCGCTATGTGAATGAGTGTCTTCATGTGTGTGTGTGTGTGTGTGTGTGTGTGTGTGTGTGTGTGTGCGTGTGTTAGCGTGTGTGTGTGTTAGCGTGTGTGTGGTGTGTGTATGTGTGTTTGCGCGCGTGTGTATGTGTATGTGAGCGTGTGTGTGTGTGTGTGTTAGCGTGTTTGTGTGTGTGTGTATGCGCGTGTGTGTGTGTGTGTTAGCGTGTGTGTGTGTGTGTGTGTGTGTGTGCGTGAGTGTGTTAGCTTGTGTGTGTGTGTGTTAGCTTGTGTGTGTTAGTGTTAGCGTGTGTGTGTGTGTTAGCGTGTGTGCGTGTGTGGTGTGTGTATGTGTGTTTGCGCGCGTATGTGAGTGTATGTGAGCGTGTGTGTGAGCGTGTGTGTGTGTGTGTGTTAGTGTGTGTGTGTTACCGTGTGTGTGTGTGTGTGTGTGTGTGTGTGTGTGTGTGTGCGCGCGTTTGTGGGCGTGTGTTAGCTTGTGTGTGTGTGTGTGTGTGTGTGTGTGTGTGTGCGAGTGTGTGTGTGTGTGTGTGCGCGCGCGCGTGTGCGTGCATGCATGTGTTTAGTGCATTTGTGTGTGCGCGCGCGTGTGTACGTGCGCGCGTGTGTGCGTGCGTGCGTGCGTGTGTCTGTGTGTGTGTGTGAGAGAGAGAGAGAGAGAGAGAGAGAGAGGAGAGAGAGAGAGAGAGAGAGAGAGAGAGAGAGAGAGAGAGAGAGAGAGAGAGAGAGATTCAGGGTGTAATTCATGAACGTGGACTTTCAGCGTAGTCTTAGACTAGTCTTAGACTACTGCCGCTGGTCTCGGACTACTGTCGCAGTCTACAATTCATGAACGTGGACTGTCGTAGTCTACAATTCATGAACGTGGACTTTGGTTCAGTCTCGGACTGAACTGCGGACTACGGTGGTCCAAGGATTTGTTGGACTACACACCAAAGTCCAAGGCTGCCGTGAAATTAAATGGCCGACCTGTCTACGGTTCGCACAGAAAACGCTGTATTTCGGGACACTAGAAACCCATCGAAAGAAAATGTAAGCCATGAACAGCATTAAATTATCAAAGCTGTATGTTGATTGCATCAATAGGTCGTGAAAGCGCTTACATTTTACAATTGGAAATGCAGGTCGCCGAGCATCTCAAGCTTCGCGCACTTCTATTTATAGCTGACGCGCGGACCTCAGCGACACCAGGAAAGATTATAAATACATTGTTGTCCTCGAACCTGCCTGCTGTTGACATTGTGTACAATGCTAGTGTTGTCTGATGCTATGAAAACGATACATTAAAATTGCATCTGTGTTATGAAAACACTGCTCAGTTTAAATTGCTTTATTTTTGGTAACTGAGAAAATGTGTGACGATGTACGCCAGGGTTTCACGAGTTTGGTGGGAAAAGTGCGGGCTGAGGCTGGAGTGTGAGTGTGTGTGTCACTGTGTGTGTATATTTTTCCTCATCAAGACAGATTTTTGTTCCATCCCTTCCTTACTGAATTTCAATGGTTCTCACTTGGAAATCCTGCCATATTGTAAAACTTGATCTTCTGCTGGTTTGCCTCGTGCTGATGAACTTAATAAACGGTGACACACACACACACACTCCAGCCTCAGCTCGCACTTCATTTGTCACCTCCTCCCACGCTGTCCATCTTCTTTTGTTTGCTCGGGCTGTGTGTATGCTGCTGATAATGTATCCGTATCTTGCTGACACCGCTTTTATGATAGCTACCGATTCCCGCTCCGTGAAATCGGGGCTTTTCTTCGAGGTTTTGCTACCGATCGTGGCTGACACTATTGACGGGAAGTTTGAAGCGGTACGCTATGCGCTTGTTGACTAGGCGGAATCCCCACGAATTCCCCCTCATTCTAAAAATAGCCCATAGACTAGGTCAATCAGTCCCACAGCCTTTCAAGTCAACACCCAGTCTGGGTTCGTGAATCGTAGACTCGCTTAGTCCCAGACTAGTCCCAGACTACGCGGTGGTCTGGGACTAGTCTGAGACTCAAAAGTCCAAGACCAGTGCTCTCGAAAGTCCACGTTCATGAATTACACCCCAGACTACTAACTTCCGTTGTTTCAGGCCATCGGCCCATAACAAGGAATCATCCAACATGTGTACAGTACAGTATGCTGTAACAAAAAAAATCAAGAAAGTTTCTTGAATACAGTTTCTGAACGATGTTTACCACAATCCCAAAGGCAACTGGTATTGCCTATAGAGGAGTTGTCAATAGTTTCCTTCGACTCTGCAACGCATTGTATAGATAGACTGATAGACAGACACAGAGATAGATACATAGATACATATATTGATAGATACATAGATACGTAGATACATATATAGATACATAGAAAAGATAGAGAGGTAGAGAGATAGAAATGTGGATATATATATATATATATATATATATATATATATATATATATATATATATATATATATATATATATATGAGAGAGAGAGACAGAGATGTCAGGCGCACATGAATCCACACTATCCCATTCGTGACAGAAATACACATTACCAAAAATAATCTTACAGCGCACTCTTCGACTTATATTGGGTCTCACCTCCAGTAGTACACACTCACTTTTCCCCTCACTCTCGTTGACCTTTGAACTGAAGACCAACAGCAAAGTCAACACAATCCGGAAAAATGGAGGCTCTCCAAAGTGGAGGGAAAGAGGTCAAAAGCCACTCGTTCTACTCTCTCACCCTGACTCCGCTGTTTGCAGTCTTACTGCCACTGGAGATACACCGTGCCTGGCAGCGGAAATTGGTGAAGGAGGGGGAAATGGTGAACAGGATGGATGTTGAGGGGCTTGAAGAAAGCGAAAGTGTTCCTCTAGAAGAAAGAGTCGGAGGTTGCCATTTGCGCTGTACAAGTGCTTGAAACCTGCTGACGATACAGATGACAACGATGGAAATGACAGGGGAGGTGAGTGGGATGGCGTGGCGTAATTGCCGGGTAGGGAGGGGGAATATTAAGGGAAAGGGATGTGGCACCGAAGGCGCGAGAGATGAAAGAGACAAGACCGCCATTTTAAAGGTGTGAAAGGATGGGAGAAAGGAGAGACGAGAGCAGTCCAAGTGATTATTAATTGACAGAGGGATGGAAGAAGACAGGCTGTGGAAGTGGGTGTTCCGCTTTGAATGAAATGTGCAAAGAGCGAGGACGAGAGCGTAAGGAAAGAAGTGGTGAAGCGGAAAATGCAAGATTTGAAAAGGCTTGTTCTTGAGTGAGAAGTAAGACTGCACAAACCGACATTTTGAGGGAATTTGCATATATTCAGGTTTGCCTAGTTTGGGAAGAAACAATATGAATACTCCTTATTGAAGCATCTGCAAAGGAAGTTGTTTTTGTTGTTGCGTGCATTATGAGTTTTGTCGGCTCAGCTAAGCGAAAACTCGTCCAACGTGATTGGTCCACTCAGCGACCCTCAACCTGGCAGTTGTTTTTAAATAGTGTTTGCGTTTTGCACAGCATTGTTTATTCATCAAACACGGTACAAGAGCAAACTATTTTGGTCTGTGTTCAGTAATGTGTGTGTGCGCGTGTGTTTTTAAGAATATGCCCACCACGTGTTCTCTTGCTATTCATGAGAGGCGAATAACTGTGGAGATCGAGACTCGACTAGCTCGTATTTTCAGCAGCTTAAGTGATTTTAATTTCAGTGACCTTGCATAGTCTACAACGAATGAATGAATGAATAAATGAATGAATGAATGAGGCTTTACCGCCTGCAAATTCTCATTCATTCATTCGTTCATTCATTCATTCATTCATTCATTCATACACCCTGTTGGTTGGGGGTTTAGAATTGACCAACCGCGTCTCCCTACGCGATTCGTAAGAGGCGAATGAATAACTAGGGACATCGTGACTTCCTTTGCGCTTACTCTAAACTGTTCCAGTAATGTTTGTGCTTAATGGCCTTACCTAGCCTACGAAGGCTGATAGGCCGTAAAGCAACATCCAACCATCCATCATTCAATCCTTCACTCTTCACTTTACGTTAATAAGTATCCTGCCCCAGCTCAATTCTAACGAAGTCTGAGGTTGGATGGGGTCTCTAGGACTCAATAGAATGCGCGGATATACATTACACTATCTTGCACAATGAACAGGCATTTGGGACAATGAACAGGCATTTGACAGGCAAAAAATTGATTAATTCCTCAATCACTACTACCACTCACTTCTCTTTCTCCCTCCTTTTCACGCATATACCGCACACATACGCGTACACAAAGCGTACATAATTAATGTGTGTCTGTGTCTGTGCGTTTGTGCCTGCCTGCCTGCCTGCCTGCCTGCCTGCCTGTCTGTCTGTCAGTCCGCCCGTCAATCCGTCAATCCGTCCGTCAATCCGTCCGCCCGCCCGCTCGCCCGCCCGCCCGTTCGTCCGCCCGTCCATCCATCTGTCTGTCTGTCCGTTCGACCATCCGTCTGTCTGTCTGTCTGTCCGTCCCGTCCCTCCCGTCCGTCCGTCCCTCTAACGAGCACACACATTTTCTCATGCACACAATTCCCCGCAACTTTGTTATCCTCGGCGCGTGGTAATTGCTGCAGTGCGGGAATGATGGCGTGTACTTAGCATGGCTTTTACCTCAAGGCTCCCCTCCCACTGACTAAAGGTGAGACGGCCTTGTCCCTGTGCAAGCACGAGTTTCCAACTCGGCGTGTGTGGGTCGCGGTTAGCTCTGTGTCTGGACCGCGCTTTTAGGGTGCGGGTCGTGACTACTCTGCTTTTGTCCTGGCCAGTCGGGGTGGAGGGACTCACAAAGCTTTGTTTGGAGCACTCTTGCGGGTGGGAGAGGATCATCCGCTCTTTTCCCGGAGGCCACCCGTTTGCCCCAACATTCTGCTCAGTGACCGCCTGGCGCCTTCACTAAACAGGGTGGACACTCCGAGCTGGTGCTTGTCAGGCACCTGCCCGACTGACGGCTTGCTGGAGGAGGGCTCCTAGACGACAACGCTTACCTACGTTTTTTTCTGGTGTTCCTCTTCTTCGGAGTGGTGTAGGAAAGGTCATCCACCCATGTGACTGCCTGACTGAGAAAGCTTGCTTGCTGAAGACGGATGTTGGTCAACGGCGGTGGAGTGCATGTTGTCATGCCTGAAGCGGGCGACAAGCAAACATGGCTGTGTTCTCTGAGCAGTGCGATAAGTCCACCAACATGTTGTTTTCTTCTTGAAATTAGCAGTGTCTTCAGCTATACATGGAGGTGGAGTCAAGAGCGTTTTGAGAAGGGAATGCTTGACGGCTAGGTAACTGGACTGACATCGAGAGTTTAGAGTGGACAAACACCTTCATTGTCTTGGTCTAGAGTGCCAGGGCTCGCGATGGATTACGTGGCAGCTTGTGTGGCTACATTCTTCTAGACTGTTTGAGCTCTGTAGACCTGGCATTTCTCAGACAGACCGTATGCTCCCGAGCATGGGAGCATGCTGGAAAAACGACTAGCGCCGTATACATGCATCCCATCTGTGGTGTAAGTGTCGTGCTTAATCAGCCGTATGGGTACTGTTGAAATAAAGGATGCATGTGAAGCACTTGGTCAGCCATGTGCGTGGCTGATAGAAACTGCCATGCTCTGGGTGTACGTTGTCAGTCATCGGGGAGGGGGGGGGGAGGGAGCGGCCGAATACTTGTTTATGTGCATCCCTGATCACTAAGTGCAATTCTAAATTATTTCACGGAGGAAGGTTTGGAAGGATTTCTTAAAATATATAATTTAAATAGATTCTAAAGGAAGTGTAACTGTTGTACATTGCTCGAAGATAATATTTTGGCAATCGCGCTGACGCGTAAGTGCGACTTTTTCTGCATGCATCTGAAAAGCCTGACCGTTGAGACTTTCGTGAGGGAAAGTCGTACGTCCAAAGCATGAAATGCCTATTACAGGTATGGGGAAGTTCCTTGGACTACCGGTACAGCAAGACCAACAGCACGTCCTGTGCCTCCCAGTAGCGTGGTGTTTGTCCAGACCGTTCAGCCGTTCCAGGTGAATACGTCTGATTGCTTCGGGTGGGTTGGACACACGGGTACGGCCGAGTAGTGGACAGGAGGAATCAAGCCCGATCTGTTCCCCTTTCCTCTGCCCTCCCGTGTTCCCGTCAAGACTCAGGCTCGTGTCTGTCTGCTTTGCCTGGACAAAGACTGAAGTGGAGACGGGTTTCCCAGCAGTCCGCCCTTTCTCCTGGTCCTATCTAGACGCAAACGTGGAGGACATCCGTAGTTTGCGTCAGAGAAAGCCCTCGATGTCAGGGGTCACATATACAAGGCCACACGTGTATCCGTCAGAAAGAACCACATCGTAGCCATACATCGAGAAGTGAGACATGTGCAGGATGGGCTAAACCTGCATCTGTGTTCTCTGCCGCGGTATATTTAAACACTGCACGTAATGCGTGCCGCGTGAGTGTTCTCGCAATCGTGTGGATAAATCGAATGTTCTCAAACTGTTTGATTCTGCCGTTTGCTCATGGACCTTCTCCTACTGCACTAGATGGAATACTGAAGCATGGGATGAGGTGATTTCTGTACTATTGGATCGATGTCTCTACAACTAATAGGAGGGCAGACTTGCATTCCTCCCTAAGCACCGAATCAATCGAAAGAAAAAGCATGCTGGCATCCCTTGCATGGATGCATGATTATGTCTCCTGTGGGACTTTTTAAAATGGAAAAAAGAACTGTTCCCATTGGAAAAAATCAACAACTAGAGGACCGCATAGAGGTTTCCACAATCCGGGCCGTCGATGAAGTGGCTTCAACTTTAAGTCAAACAAAATGGCCCATGTCTACTCAGCTTTCGTGTGCGCATGTCTGCCGATGAAACTGGCATAAATGACCTTGACATCTGCTGTATTTGTGTTCCGTGCCTAAATTGAATCCAGATTTGTCGTAGTCAAAAGCAGAGGACGAACGACTATCTCTGTGAAACTCACAGCGTCGAACCGTCTATCAAAGATATTTGCATGGAGCAACTTTCACCAAGTACTTTCCTCTCTGAAACTTTCACTAAGCCCATTCCTCTTTGATCATGTGGACGGAAGTGCTCAGGGAGAAGTGCTAGGTAAGCGAACAAAGAGAACACTACATACTTACTGAGTGCCCGAATACTGGAGCCAGACACTGACGCATACTTGTGGACAGAGAGATGGCCATCCACACACGCTCTTACATAAGTGGAAAGAAGCGAAGGGAAAGGACTTCCCGTGGTGGGAGATCATAAACGGACGACGTCAGACACCCTGTGTGCCTTTACTCCCTCGATCCCCCTACCCCTTCCCTTCCTCGAGGTTCCGCAGCCCCCTCATACCCCTCCCCCAGTCCCCTCCACCCGTCTCCTCCTCCGACCCTCTGCACACCCCTTTCGGCCACCAGTAAGGCGTATCCCCCACCCCTAGTGTGGGTCAGGTCGCCAGTCCTCACCCACTCCAGTACAGGCTGCCTGGGGCTGCCCCTCCACTCCTCCATGCCATGGCTCCTTGCTGAACAATGGAGGGAACAGCAAAAACAATGGCAGGGAATGACTGATGCAGGTGAGTTTGTCATCCTTTCTTTGTATTATATGTGTGATCATGTGCGTTTTAAACACTTTTCTTTTCCTGGCGGTGCAGCATTCTCGGCATGTGTGTGTGTGTGTGTGTGTGTGTGTGTGTGTGTGTGTGTGTGTGTGTGTGTGTGTGTGCGTGCGTGACTGCCTGCCTGCCCCCCCCTCTCTCTCTCTCTCTCTCTCTCTCTCTCTCTCTCTCTCTCTCTCTCTCTCTCTCTCTCTCTCTCTCCCACACGCACAACCACCACCCCACCCCCAAGGAACATGCAGTATTTCAGCTCTGTGTTATCGCACTTTCTTTGTTATTGATACTGTTAAGGATTATTTGTGTATCAAAAAAGTATACATACTGGAACTTTATCTAATGAACCCGAAAAGATACTAATGCAACGATTGTTTCTGGAAACAAATGTCTTTGAGTAAGGCCATCACTTAATATTCTAAAAAGATCATCTTACTAGTATGTCAATGAACAATTCTTCAAATTCTTAAAAATAGTATTTGAAAATAATACTACTATTTCTTAAATGAAAGGAACTATTTTGCAGTGTCATGTCAATATTTATACCAATGACCTTCCGTAATGCTCTTTCTATTTGTTTTGAGTTTCCTCTGTACTTCTGCCAACTCTTGTTAGGGAAAATCTTGCACGAAGCGTTGGTCAGCTCTTCACATAGGGCCTTGTTCCGTTCAACCATGCAGTAGATCCCTGTATATGAAAGGCGAGGTCCTAGGGTGCCTCATAAAACATGGACTGCAGTGAGCGAGGCATAAACATTGCCGGCAATGCCTGCAGGAAGTCGAGCCATCTTCCTGGAGAAGAATGGGGTGTCACACAAGCCCTTTGTTCCCCAGCATTCAAAACCCTTGGGGTTGCCAGTGTCGCCTTTAAAAAACCAACTCGATACGACCAGTCTTCATGACTTACCAACGAAGAGCTCAGCTAGTTCTCTCTATGTCTTCATTCCGTAGGCAACATTTTAATAGACTCGAAATGGCTCCTGGTTCTTGTCAAAAGACTGGAGTATAATGCGAACACTCCATGGGAGTAAGTTTTAATGCGAGGGGCATGAACTTATGTAGTGAGTTGTGATGAACTTTTTTAAAATACCTAAATGCACAAATTTTAAAATTTTTGTGGGGTGGGTGGGTGGGGGTGTTTCTCTCAAAGAATCTCTAGAAGAACTGCGACCTCTTCTACGGACGCAAACACTTGCGGCTGACAAAAAAAATATTGCAGAACGAGCTATGAAAAACAGATAAATTTACAGTTTTTCTGGGAAAGTCAGGCAGTGGAGAAACACGGGAAAGACACAAAACGACATAGCTGTCCCGATGTAGACCAGGCTATATCTCCACCCCTAACCCTCGCCCTCACCTGCTTATCTACACCGTCCCCCCCACCCCCTCATTCTCATTCTCCTGACCTCTATATTTCATTCAATCTCTCTCCAAATTATCGCCCGCCCCTATCTTTCTTTGTTTTCCTGCTCTAGCACTACACAAACAGCGGGGGCGGACTGAGAAAAGTCGCGAACCAGAATGACTGTTTACAGAGATTGACCTCTCATCTCCACCCCCCACCCCTCGTTTCATGCCACCTGAAACTCCCCCTCCCCCCAACCTTCCCCCATCCACTGTAATCGCTCCTCCCCTTCCTTCCCCTTGCTGTATGCCGTGAAAACATATAGAGTGGGTCGAGCTGCAAGTCAGGGAAAGATGGGGAACACACATGTAAAGCATACTTTTAAACGGAGATTTTTCACTTCCAAAAATGGCAATCAACATACATGTTCAGTTTCTTAAATTAAACCTGGATGCTTTGACAAAAATTACGTGTCCGTGCAGACCACTGCACTTTCTCTGTTTGGATTTCCTCCTCCTGCTGCTTTTGCTGCTGCTCCTCCTCCTCCTCTTCTTCCCCGTCTTGTCCTGTGTTTTCACCCTCAGTAGCCTTCTCATATTTGCACTCCCCAGCACACGCAAGTGGAATTCCTGTAACATGACATGCTTCTTTTATTCTGCAGGTGTGTCAGTCATTCCGGATTCAACTGAAGACTGCCACCCGCATCCGGATACGGCCGCAGATCTTGTGCGCTTTAAATCAACAGGACCAGTCCAACCCGACACCGGTCACTCCACCCCTCTGTGGACTGTGTTTCCACGCGTTCTCAACGACGCTAGAATGCAAAGGGCACCCGGAATTGACATCGCTAGTGCCGACAGATAACTCTTCTCATCCCATTATCTCCAGTCACAGCCATACCGAACTCCTATCCAAACACGTTCTCCACCCTTCCCATCCAGCCTTGTCTTGAGCTGTCTGCCTTCGCCCTGGCTTTCTCCACATTCCGCATGGGTTTTGTGGATTTTCTGTGTTCTGGTATCCTGTCCGAACAAGGCACACAGCGTATGACATCTTTGTCGTCTTTCTGCGGTTGGGAAATGCCTAACTAAAATGGGAATGTGGATGATTTACATGGACTTTTCAGAGGAACTTGAAAGTTAAGTATGTCGAACTCGAATGATGAGCTTGGACCGAAAACAAGAACCCACTGTGTGAAGCGGGCAAGGAGAGGTGTCTCACCGCTGGCTTCACAGTGACATGCACCACGCGGAGTACCCTTGGAGTTGTTGGCTTTGTGGTGGTGTTCAGAATAGTCCAAGGACAGAGTGCCCTGTGACAAGCGCTGTAGCGTTGTTTGGGTCGTCGACTTCACTGTGATACCATGTCAGTTGGCTGTTTGTGTGTGGTTGATCTCGCACTCGTTTGTTTATAAACTGGATTTTAATTTCGACTGTACATATACAACCGCGACGTAAGAACTGATGTTGCTCAGACAGATGTTCTGGTAACGTTATTGCAACTGTATCCATCACCACCTCATCGTTATACGATTACTTCAGCTGACTTGGCAAAACTGACGCTATAGCTGAACACATTACTCTCCTGCACCACCTGAACATCCTACTACTGGTGGTATCCGAGACGAAACCGGGTAGAGGCAGATGTGTATTCGGGGTGGATCAAGACGTCACTGGTTGCTGTTCGTTTTGGCTCGCCTTTTATGGCGTACTCGAGAAGTGGGTTGTTCAAACCCCGGGCTGCCCTCCTCGCGAAAAGCGCGGTCAGTACAGGAGGGAGAGAAGGAAGGAGACGGCGAAGAGCTCTTCATTTCCTCTGCGAAGATTAAAGACAGACGTGTTCGACTCGGCCACACGGACTGACTGTCGTTTGTCTACGTCACAGCACCGTGGTCTCGCATTAGGCCAAGACTGCAGAGTCAGTCAGAGGCTGGCGTGGGTGTCAAACAAGGGGACGCGTGCACTGGACTGCTGGTACTGCTCTTGTTTCATGGGCGAAAGAGGAAGGGAGCGTATCTGCGCATGCTTCAGTGATTTCATTACTTTGTGGTCCCTCGAGCAAAATGCGGTTGAAGGACGCCGTGAATGTACGGCGTTTATAGACAGAGATTAGTGGTTGTCATAACAGAAGTAATAAACAGTGGAGGGAGTTCTTCTCGTCGAAGCAGGTTAGGCATATTCGAGCCAGGCTTGTGCCTGATACGTGAAGTTACAGAAAGACAACTTGTCTTGCTCTGCCGTGTTCTTTACTTGACAAGTGACATTCCATAAATTCTTCTGTGTATGCAATATGAGTGAGAAAAAAGAGGTGAAACCGGATTGTACTTTTCCCCCGCCTTCTGGCAGCCGATGTTGTCAAGTGCTTTGGGCGAAACCCAGCTTTCTCAAAGTCGTGCCCATCCGCTTGTCGTCTCTGTAATGGTGTTTTCGCAGTGACAGTGGACTCATTTTACCAGGCCCACGCCTAGTCAGTACTGGGTGTAGCTGTGTGCAAGCTGTGACGGGGGGAGGTGCACCCGGCAACTACAAGCACAAAAGTGACGTACACCGAGGGCATTACATCCACGTGCCCTTCCTCCCCTTCTCCCCCAACTCCTCCCCTCTCCCCCCTCACCCTACTCCTCCCCCCTCATCCAACTCCTCCCCCCTTATCCAACTCCCCCCCCTTATCCAACTCTCCCCCCCCTTCCCCCAACTCCTTCCCCTTCCCCCAACTCCTTCCCCCCTCCCCCAACTCCTCCCCCCTCACCCAACTCCTCCCCCTCCCCCAACTCCTTCCCCCTCCCCCAACTCCTTCCCCCTCCCCCAACTCCTCCCCCCTCCCCCCACTCCTCCTCCCTCCCCCCCCTTCTATCCCCTCCACCTCTCTCATTAGCTTTACACCTTACCCCGACTCGAAACGTCCAAGGACGTTCATCGTAGTCTTGGGAGTTCAAGTTGGAATAACGTGCATCGCTGTTGGTGCGACTCCCGTGCATACGAGTCCTTGTGGCTGCAGTCGACAGAGGCGGGGGAGCAAGTGAAGAAGAGAAAGGGGAAGAAGTGTGTACCTTGACGCACTGCACTGCACCCTGAATGGACTGTTACATTAAAAAGATCAAGGCAGAGCAGCAGCATTCCTGGAAAACTGTTTTACTAGCCCGCCCTCGCCCGAAAGAATTTTTAAACTGGCTGTCTCTTTCATTCCATACGCTCTCCACCGCATCCACCCCCTGCCCCACCCCCCACCCCCAACCCCACCCCACCCCCTCCCTTTCTTGCCTCTTTTCCTCCATACATGTCGTGGTTGACAGCTGGGCTTCTTTTTACTGGGCCACTGGAGCGACAACAGCGGAGTCTCCATTGATCTGAAGCTCAAGAACACGGTTTGCCGCTGTCCCCACCTCACGTTCCGTGTACCTGCATGTACAGATGCAGCCCCGCAGTCAGTGTAGGACTGGAATAGAGTGACCGCCTCAGTCGCTGTAGAGTTCACTCTGGAGTGACTTTCTGACTCTGGTGGCCATACTGGGCAGAACCGGACTCGCTTTCCTGCAGCCTTGCATCCGTGTAACTTCTCTGTCTGTGTGCCTTGTTACGTGGTCATCGTCGACTGGAGTGCACTTGAGGTGCAAAGCTGAGACAATGTGAGACGTGACACAAGAGAGGAGACGGTTTTGAAAGACTCCTCTGTGGGTAGCGAGATTGCAGCCAGACCGCCCATTGACCGGTGGCCAGTAGTTCAGATCGTCTTATGGAAGCCTTCTTGCTTGTCTTTGCTGTGTTTTTGCTTCGCACAGCTATAACTAAGGAACGGCCCGAAGAGACTCATGTTTTAGCGAGAAAGAAGCCACTGTCTTGCTGTCTGGATGCAAGTTGGTGAGCAGACATGCACTCGTTGCCAACTTTACCGCCTAACATCAGTGATTAGTCCACTAAGCTCAAAAAGTAGGTACATGCGTCGGTCACTGAACTGACCTGTTGGGAATGTTTATCACTGTCGGATACCTCTGCATGTGTAGAAATCCAACAAAGGAAAACATTATGTTTAATTACAGTGAATTTCCGTTTCACGTGGTCTTGCCGCTCCCTTCCATTGAAACCGTCTTTTTTTGCGAGCTAGTTTCGCTCCGGATGTATCGTCGATTACAGTACCTTTCATGAAACCTGTGCGTCGTCGACTCGGAGTCACTCTAGCGGAAAGCTGTGACAAGAACCCTGCCATTATTTGCACAGGACTCGTGTGCGCGTTAATGCACAACTAAAGGCGAGGACGTCTTCCTTGGCAGTTGCCGAAAGCGTGGATTTGAATCGCTTCGCCCTACACCAGCAGACGGTCGGCATTTCTGTTTTGCAATCTCCAGTCACCTCCACCTTACTCTGACAGATCGGACTCAACTAGCTCTTTCAGGCGGAGCGTCTCGCTCGAGTGACTTCGAATCCTTCCCCAGCTCTTTTCTCCTGGCAATCTTCACCCCCGACGTCCTCAAAAACTGGTCTTTTGGGCTAAAAGCGTTTTCTACAGAGCGGCGCGAGCGCTGGGCAATGCGAGGTGCGCCCCTGTGCTGAAGCTAAGTCGGGTGCTGGCCGCGTGTCCTGGACTTGTGTGTACACGGCCCTCGATCACGCTGTCATTCCCCCGGCCGCTCTCCACACGCCAGCACCCACACTTGCCGGGCGGGGATCACCGGGAGGGTGAGGCCAGCAGAGTGGCCACGGTCAGACGACCCCAGCCCTCCCCACAGTCAACCAACACCTGTGTCATGCCCGTCCTCTGGGACGACTGATTGGCATCTACAGGCAGTTGGAAAGTCGTTTGGCCGCAAGACTTGAATAGAGTCCACTGCCTCCCCGTCTCTGGGCGATCGAACCCGCTCAGAAGAGACCCGCTGTTGTGCGCTCTTTCACCTCGCTGTTTGGAATTCCGGTGGGATTAGCGTCAGCGCGGGCGAGCGTATGACGGCCGTGTTTATCGGCACATCCACGGCGTGAGGTTACCTGTGTCGACGCTGCGCTGGGAATTCCGAATATCTTGAAGAGGTTGCTTCGAAGTTCGCGTGGATTTATACTGGAGAGGCGTCGGTGAGGAGTGATGAAGTTTTGGTGCTTGTGCCTTTCTCGTCTTGGATTCGTTGAGATTTGAGCCGGATATAGTCAGTGCCTCTTTTCCTAATCTGGATTTAAACTGAACAACGCTAGGTCTATGTAGACTTTCGGCTCTCCGACCCTGATTTGCAGTGGGATACATTGACGAACTGAACGATTTCTGTCTGTTTTTCTACTCTGCCGCAATAATATTGTCTGTAATCTCCAAGCCAGGATATAAACATTCGCAATGCCTGAGACTGACCTCACCAAACACATTCTGCCTTATTCGCGCTACAAGTGTACTGACAGCGAAGCGAAAGGAGACTGTGAGACGGACGTGGAGACCTTGGCATGAGCATTCGCCCTGCGAGGTGTCGCCATGAGCAGGAAAGGCGCTCTGAAGTTTGTGGGCTCATGGGGCAGGAAGAAGAAGAAGACGAGGGTGGGGGTGGCGGAGGGGCTGAGGGAGGGGATGGGGATCTCCACAGAGTCGAAGATGAACTCTGACGTCTCCTCCATATTGACCATGCCCTCTCTGCAAGACCTCGAGGGTACAGACTCGGGTATCTCTGTCTCTCCTTCCTCCCCCCTCTCTCCTCTGTCTCCAAGATGTAACTCACCCTCACCATTGACCCCCTTGCCATTAGGTCTGACCGGATGCCACGAGGAACCCAGAAGTCCCAACATAGACAGCGCGGAAGCGAGTGCTCTGCTTGTGAGGGAACTTTTCTCAGGATTCCTCGATACTTCGGATTCGTCTGAGGCGGTCAACGGTGCATCCAATGACGTCACAAATGGAGGTGACGTGTTCAACGATGACGTCAGAACATCCACTGTCACGAGGGTCTGTGATAATGACCGTGCCTCGGGTGATTCTGTTTCAGAAGAGGAGGAGAAGGTTTTGTTTTCGGTTGCGTCGTGTGACAGTCTCGCTTCCAACGCATCCTGTGGTGATTTTTCTTGCATTGAAGGGAAATCTGCGAGTCCGTCTGTGTACTCGAGTGAGTGTTTGAATGGAAACATTGCAGAGGACGAGGAGGAGGAGGAGGACGACACCCTTACTCCTCTCCCTGACAAACGTTGCTTGTATCGGAAGCAAGTCTCCTTCGAAGACCTGTGCAACTCCCTCCCTCCTCCCCCCCTCCCTCAGACCGCTCCCCCCGGGCAGACCGAGAGAGTCAGGCGGCTGCGGTCTATTCTCAAACAAGTGCAATATGACGGGACTGTGGTGTCCCCGACAAACGACCCCCCTCTGTCCCCCCAGCTGCAACCCCCTTGCCCCTGCCCTGAGGTGTGTCTGGCCACAGCGGAAGTACGTCACGTAGACATTCAGCGTGGACCGGAACCGGAAACTAGCGTCTGTGTTGTTTTAGGCACCTACAACATTGTGGTGAGTGGCAACGTCACTGTGACAGTCATCAGCGATGTTTTTGGTTGATGACGTCATTTTGCAGTATGACGTCATAGTTTATTTCGTATGATGTCATGTTGATAATGTAACATCACGTGATTCGTGTTACGCGAGGGTTTTGATTTAGTGATCGTGTCACGCGATGTTGATATTTAAAGAATACTGTTCACTTTCTTTTTAGAAATAAGCTTACAGATTTAAAAAGGGCTGAAATGAAAATGATATTTAAAAGTCTAATGAAGAAGACACCACGCCATCTCAAATAAGTAGGTGTTGTTACTTACTGACATTATTTATACATTAATGGGAATATCTGTCGTTTCCAACGAAGGTTGTGGTGGGTTGGTTTGTGGAAGTTATACATCATAAGACTTCATGTCAATGTTGGATGTCTAACTTTCTTCGAAGATTTATTTCATTGTCATAGCAAGAGTGGAAAATGTTTTCGCTCTTTAGTTTTGGCAGCTCAGAATTCACGACCATGGCAGGTGAACAGAGTCGACCAGGGTTATTTTAAAAAGTTGTCCTGTCGCTTTCAAAAAGCCCGTGGGAAACAAAGCGTTTTAGGTAACCTTGTCGTCCACTTGAAGTTGCCAATGGGTCTCAGAAAAAGGTATTATTTTACTTGTCAAGTTTCCAAAAGATAGCCAGGGTGTGGAAAGGTTCTATTAGCTCGCCGCCAATTTCCGTGAAAACGACTGCCCTGGTGACTTTGTGTGGATTTAGCGGCTCCCTGTCGGCGCGTGTTTAAACAGGAGGGCTGTCTGTCGTCCCGCATGCCTCCCCCCGTCCCTGGCCTTTCGCCTCCTGGCGTTCTCAAGGGCGCCCTCCCAGGTGCCCTTTTGTGCTCCTTGTCGCTGTGAGTAGTGGAAGTGGGCCGCCACCACTGTCTGGCTTGCCATGCTGATAGGGAAAGAGTTTGCCTTGCGCTGCGCAGGTGTGCAGGACTGGTGGTGTGAGTGTGTGTGTGTGTGTGTGTGTGTGTGTGTGTGTGTGTGTGTGTGTGTGTGCGTGCGTGTTTGTGTGTGTATGTGTTTGTGTGTGTGTTTGTGTTTGTGTGTGTGTTTGTGTGTGTGTTCGCGTGTGTGCTTTTGTGTGTGCGTGATTGTGTGTGCGCGTGCGTGTGAGTGTGTTCGCGTGTGTG
>JAWQFJ010001551.1:55000-57500 GCA_034096865.1 Theodoxus fluviatilis
TTTGATAACTCAGACGACTGGATATCTCGTCTTACTTAGCATTAGATGTGCAAGTCTGTATGGCTTTGAATGATGTCTTTGTAGCCAGCGAGAGGAGAGGCATAGACGTCAAGTAAATGGTTCATTTGATGCCACACAACTCCATTTTTAGGTATTATTTTTGATAGGCATTTTTGTTGCTGTGCATTTGAGAAAATATCGATTTTGTCTAGTTCTCATAGTTGTGATCGCTCTCGATCTCATTTATATGGGAGCAGAGGTGTATGAATCATAGTGTTACACCTGGGGATGTTCGAATAAAACGGAACTCGTTGATTCATCTGGAATGGTTTGAATAGGGGGGAAAAATTGTTGTCGACTGGGCTGCCATTTCAGTTAGCATACACACAAACCTATCAGCTTCCTTAAGAGCTTGCTTCGGGATCTTCTTGATTTTTCATTCTCTCACAGTGAATTTGCTGATGACACGCAACTCTACAACTCCACTCATCCCAGTCAAATCCAACTTCTTCTCTCTGCAAGTGAACTTTGTATTTCTGATGTGAAACAGTGGATGACACAGAACAAACTCAAACTTAATGATTCAAAGACCGAAGCTCTCCTGGTTGGCGGTAGAGGCGAATTCGATCAGGCCCTGAAACTAACCATAGGCCAGAGTGAGATAGAATTCTCAAAGTCTGTTAGGAACTTAGGTGTCATGTTCGATGATGATCTTTCTATGAGAGTTCATGTGAACAAAGTTTGCCAGTTAGCTTACTACGAGTTAAGGAAAATTGGCACTATTCGTCACTATCTTTCACAACAGGCCACTCAAACCCTTGTCACTTCCCTTGTTCTGTCCCGTCTTGATTATGGAAATTCTCTTCTTGCCGGCATTCCTGGCACTCTGCTAAACAAACTGCAAAAAGTCCAAAACACTGCTGCTAGATTAATCTTTAGATGTCCCAAGAGAACTCCCACATCCAAACTCCTTCGTGCACTGCATTGGCTCCCCGTCGCTCAGAGGATAGAGTATAAGCTAGCCATTATGTGTTTCAACTTCTTCAATCAAACTGCACCACACGCACTCAAAGAAATTCTCACTGTCTACACCCCCGCTAGAAATAACCGTTCAGCTGCAGACACCAAAACGTTAAATGTCCCCCGTCGCAAAAAGATAACCCAAGGACAGCGAGCTTTTTCCTACATCGGCCCTGTAACATGGAATAGCCTACCTTTCCCTGTCCGTCACTCTAATTCCATGTCCCAGTTCAAAACCTCCCTCAAGACACACCTGTTCCGGTCAGTCTTTCCTGACGAGCAGTGAAGGCGCCTCTTTTATGTTTCGTGTTTTGCCTGCTACTTAATTAATTGTATTGTATTTAATTGTTCTTTTTATTTCAATTGTATAGTATGTGAGTGTTAGAATGTTTTGTATGAGTGTAGACTTTATCATTGTACACGCCATGAGCTTGCTATTAGGGAAGGTATGTGCGTTATAAATAGTCTGTATTTTTATTATTGATTTTGCAAGACTTCAGTTTTCACGACATGAATGCTACAACGAGACACGAATAATTGAGCAAGTGTGTTTATACTTTTTGATGTTGGTACGATGTGAATTTCAAATCTTACTGAGACGATATAGTTACTTCTCCCGAACCACACTGAAAGCCTACTTGAGAAAATAAATGAGAAGACATGAAAAGTTTAAACAAACTGGTCTGCATAAATTGAGAGACACAGCAGACAGGGTGACAAAGCATTATCATTAGGCACTCTAAACCTTTTTGCCGTAAAACATCAACAGGGTGTGGGTTTTTTCATAGTTAAGGCGCATGCTACAGTTCACCTTCTTGAATCCCCCTGTGGGTTCGGGGTAAGAATTGACCCACCGCGTCTCCTTACGCGATTCGTAAGAGGCGAATAACTAGGGACACCGTGACTTGATTAGCGTTTACTCCAAACTGTTCTAAAGATTTTCGTGCTTAATGGCCTTATATAGCCTACAAATGCTGATAGGCCGTAAAACTTCATCCATCCATCCATCCATCCATCCATCCATCCATCCATCCATCCACCTTCTTGAATGCATAGTTCGTGACTGATCATACATTCTGTTGAATTATACTCGGTCGTTATGTCTTGCATGCACGCTACACTCGATCCTCTCCATAATAAACTTTTTGAATGAGAAAGTTTCAATAAGTAGTTTTATTCTTGAGACTGTCCCTGAGTGTCGGCTACCTGTTAGAAGTATCAGTGTGTTTGAGTGATTTTAAAAGTCGGCGACAACAACGACAGCAATTGTGCTTTCTTCTTGCCGTCAGTGACTGCAAACGGAGTAATGTATGCACGGCACATCGCCAACTTTTCCGATGTGAAATTTCCAGATGTGTCAAGATGGTGTCGGTACCCCTCTGTGGGACGAAGAATTAGCTCTTAAACAAGTAGCAGTTTGATAAGTAATATGTGTATCGAAGTGATACACATGAGGCTCTATGTTTACCTGTCCCCATGC
>JAWQFJ010001551.1:65000-87500 GCA_034096865.1 Theodoxus fluviatilis
TTTTTGTTGGGTTCGTGGACGGACGATGCATGGCTAACAGCATGGCAAGATGAAAATGTGGTGGTTGAATTCGCACTGCACTGCCCAAACTGCTTGGTCCTCTAAACAGTTTAATGTAAAGGTATCAGAACCACGAGTAATAAATTCCATGCAGAAATGTTTTTATGATCTACAGAATAGAATGTTTTACGCCTCTTAATTTTGTTTAGTGGAGCTGTTTCATTCACGTTCGTTTGCTCTTTATAACGTGTCCATCCATTTTCATTCATATCGACTTAATGACTTTTTTTATATGATTTCCTTTTTTTGTTTCATTCATATTATCTTATCTTTTTTCCTTTTTCCTTCATTATCCATCCAATTCTACTCATGTCGAGCGTCGTTATTTTTTTAAGGAAACATTTTCACTGCTTGTCTTATTGATTGCTTATATCACGAACACACAACTTCCCATTGACCTAAGCTCTTGCAACAGCTTAGTACTTACCAATGCACTGACTGTCATTATAACCTTGACACTGTATTCACAACCTCAGAGAATTGGAAAATAGATGTATTGTCAAGGAGAGAGACAAAGATTGTAAAAATCGATTGGCAATGGATTGGTGTTGGGTCAAGGACTTATGAACAGATTGGATCAGCCTGTGAAAAGCAGTAATAGCTTAGACCTAAAGATAGGGCTTTCCCCTTGCTATAACCGGGAAGAACGATGTATCTTCCTTGTTTGGCCAGTGAATTTCTGACTCGGTGCATTGACCACAACTAGAAACCCCGCTGCACTTGCCAACTGTACATGTAAATATCACTACCCCTTTCATGAGAATGATATTCTTTTTTCCAGTCTATTTGTAAACTTCTGGCTTGCAGAAATAATGCGCAGGAAACATCAGGTGCCAATGTATGGATAAATCGTTTAGCGAGGTCCATTTCTGGCCGTGTAGAAAAAGATCATCTCTAAACAGTCAGACCACGACTACAATTTCAGTTGAGTTCTTTCTCTAGTAATGCACACTGCAGGACTGCGATTGCCATTCCGAAATATGTGGAATTCATCCAATCTCCTTTCGTCACATTCACGTCAAAGCAACCACTGCACGTGCATCTTCTTGGAATGACGTAGCATTGAAAATGACGTAGTTCATGACGTAACGTGTGACGTTTCTAGGATGGGGAGGGCGAGGACCTGGTGGAGGAGCTGATGGCCAACTTGGCGGATGTGGAAGGCGACTGTCGCGACAGCAGCAGCGAGGCCAAGAGCAAAGATGGAGGTCAAGGTCAGGGCGAGGGCAACGATCCCGGCCGTCCTCCCATCGTGCGCCGCGTGTCAAAGGTTAGTGACGTCATCATCGACCACGTCAGACCGATTGTCACGTTACAGAAATAATTATGCATCGACTGGGAATCACAGCACTTTCTACTCACGGTTGTGGATTCTTCGGTTCGATACATTTACATCGCAAGCGAGTCGTGTTCGCATAGTGGTGCGCGTCTGATGTGCTTCTGACATATCGTCCTCTCCTGGAGTCACATCATTTGGCGCTTCGCCGCACTCGCGTCGCAGCTTCCTACCAAGAAGGTAGGCTGCCATGCGGCTGAACCCTGACCAGGCCGAGAGCAAGTATCTGGTAGGAGCACTCACTAGGGATCGGAGTTTTGCGGACCGTGTATTTATCTATTCACAACGTAAAACCAAACGTTTTGTCTTGTGATTGAGACTGACTTTTATCAGTGCTTCTCTCAATGTGCATCGCCACGGTATGATGACAAGCGCATGTGCCATCGGGTGCCAGAAGGATTAGATGTCAGTTGGCTTTATGCCCTCCACTTGTGAGTTAAGATTTGCCTTTGTAATCAGCATTTTTACTTGCTAAATTGATCACGCAACTCCACAGATGTATCCTTTAGGGACATCTCTCCTTACTTCTGTGTCTGTCCATGCTCAGGTTGTCAGCGACGAGAGACATTTCACACTGCGTTTCTGCGAGCGGGAGGAGGACGCCACTGACATCGAGGTGATAGTAGCAGACAAGAATCTCCACCTCAGGTAAGCTCGCCTGTCCCTTGATTGGTTTTTGCACCTGGCCAACTTGAGACACGTGTAAACATCACGCCTGGCTTACGCTCCTCGCAGTGTTTATCCAGTCATGTTGCTGTGTTGGTTGGGGCTTACGTGTCGCTGCTTGTTGTTTTGCCACGGAGCTGTGATTGTCTGCAGCCCTGGCAAGGCAGAAGTGCCACAGTATGACGGGGCCTGTACTTAGTGTAAGGGGCCTGTACAAAGTGAAGGGGGCTTGTACAAAGTGAAGGGGGCCTGTACAAAGTGAAGGGGGCCTGTACAAAGTGAAGGGGGCCTGTACAAAGTGAAGGGGGCCTGTACAAAGTGAAGGGGGCCTGTGCGTAGTGAAGGGGGCCTGTACAAAGTGAAGGGGGCGTGTGCGTAGTGAAGGGGGCCTGTACAAAGTGAAGGGGGCCTGTACAAAGTGAAGGGGGCCTGAGCGTAGTGAAGGGGGCCGGTACAAAGTGAAGGGAGCCTGTACAAAGTGAAGGGGGCCTGTACAAAGTGAAGGGGGCCTGTGCGTAGTGAAGGGGGCCTGTACAAAGTGAAGGGGGCCTGTACAAAGTGAAGGGGGCCTGTACAAAGTGAAGGGGGCCTGTGCGTAGTGAAGGAGGCTTGTGCGTAGTGAAGGGGGCCTGTACAAAGTGAAGGGGGCCTGTACAAAGTGAAGGGGGCGTGTGCGTAGTGAAGGGGGCCTGTACAAAGTGAAGGGGGCCTGTACAAAGTGAAGGGGGCGTGTGCGTAGTGAAGGGGGCCTGTACAAAGTGAAGGGGGCCTGTACAAAGTGAAGGGGGCCTGTACAAAGTGAAGGGGGCGTGTGCGTAGTGAAGGGGGCCTGTACAAAGTGAAGGGGGCCTGTACAAAGTGAAGGGGGCCTGTGCGTAGTGAAGGGGGCCTGTGCGTAGTGAAGGGGGCCTGTACAAAGTGAAGGAGGCCTGTACAAAGTGAAGGGGGCCTGTACAAAGTGAAGGGGGCCTGTAGAAAGTGAAGGGGGCCTGTACAAAGTGAAGGGGGCCTGTACAAAGTGAAGGGGGCCTGTACAAAGTGAAGGGGGCCTGTACAAAGTGAAGGGGGCCTGTACAAAGTGAAGGGGCGTGTACAAAGTAAAGGGGGCCTGTACAAAGTGAAGGGGGCCTGTACAAAGTGAAGGGGGCCTGTACAAAGTGAAGGGGGCCTGTGCGTAGTGAAGGGGGCCTGTGCGTAGTGAAGGGGGCCTGTACAAAGTGAAGGGGGCCTGTACAAAGTGAAGGGGGCCTGTACAAAGTGAAGGGGGCCTGTGCGTAGTGAAGGGGGCCTGTACAAAGTGAAGGGGGCCTGTACAAAGTGAAGGGAGCCTGTACAAAGTGAAGGGAGCCTGTACAAAGTGAAGGGGGCCTGTGCGTAGTGAAGGGGGCCTGTGCGTAGTGAAGGGGGCCTGTACAAAGTGAAGGGGGCCTGTACAAAGTGAAGGGGGCCTGTGCAAAGTGAAGGGGGCCTGTACAAAGTGAAGGGGGCCTGTGCGTAGTGAAAGGGGCCTGTGCGTAGTGAAGGGGGCCTATACGTTGTGAGTTTATTTGGCCCATTAGCGTTACGGAAGTAATATTCACTGTCTCGTACAGATTGACATAAAGGGCGCCACTCTGTTGTGGTCATTCTCCTGTGACTCGTCAGGTTTGCTATGTGTACGAAGGTAATAAACTGTTTACTGCACGCATTCTGGAATTAGAGACGATTTCATATGTGGTCTTTATAAGGCAGGACTGAACTGCATGAGTTTAGGAGGCAGTATGTAAAAGTGGTAAAGAAATATGAGCATGATTATTATTTGAAATGTCAAAAACAAGGGACTGCCACGGGCCTAAAGTAAAAGTCTAAAACACGGTGAGGTTCTGATGGCCGCGTATAATACAAAGCAAATACAAAATATTGGAAGGTAAAACAGCGCAAATTTTCGGCTAAAAAGCCATCAGGCTCACAAATAAAACTTACAGGAGGGCGGACAAAAGTGGAATGAAGGTGAGTCTGTCAGCGGGTTCAGTATACATAAACACAACTCACAGAATAAAACGAGGGCTGGCGTGTGGATCGTGTTATGAAAAATGTTCAACTAACAGCTAAGATTAAAGGGACTCCAATCCCATTGTCACCAGGTGTAAAATAACGTTAGTGTTTTAGAATATACATAAGTTTAATAAATAGGTAACTTAAAAGGTAATACATACTTACGCATAACTATAAGCATTAAAACCCATATACAGTCCATTTACTTTATAGTATATATAGGCAAGGATGTCATGTACATGCGTGATGATTCACACATTCATACACACGCATAATGTATAAGCAAGGATGTCATGCACACGCATGATGATTCACACATTCATGCACACGCGTGATGATTCGCACGCACGCACACACACACACACACACACACACACACACACACACACACAAAACCGATGCATGCATGAACACGTGCGTGTACGAACACACACACACACACACACACACACACACACACAAAACCAATGCATGCATGAACACGTGCGCGCACGAACACACACACACACACATACACAAACCAACATGCACGTATGTTAGGTATATCAAAAAGATTCATCTGGGCTATTTTTCGTTTATGCCCTCAGGGTTACGTGTGCCTAATTTTTCTATGAGGTGCGCCTCCATCTCTTTCCTTTCACCGGGATTATCTCCATGCAGAAGCCAGATACCCCTCACACGTAGGTCCTGTGTGGAATGGTTTCGAGAGTTGAAGTGTATGGCAACGGGTTTGGATCAGATATGTCTTATGTCTGCAAGATGTTCTTGAAATCGGATGTTGAGTGTTCTACCAGTTTCACCGATGTAAATCATGTTGCACTGTGAGCATTGAAGGGCATATATTAAGTTATATGACTGGCATGTGAAAGACTTTTTTATGTGGAAAAGGGTTTTGGGAGCCTGCATGGAGGTGGAGGATGCAATGAAGGGGCAAGTCTTGCATTTTGGGAGGTTGCAGGGGGAGGTTCCAGGGGGGGAGGAAGCTGCATTACGGAGGGAGGAATGGACAAACAAATCCCGAAGGTTAGCGTTTCTTTTATAGCTGATGAGAGGTGGTGTACGGAAGATGGAAGATAATTCCTCGGTATTTTGAAGGAGGTGCCAGTGGGATCGTACGATAGAATGGACAGCGCGGGTGGCTGGATGGTACTGCAAGGTAAGAATAGGACGATCAGAGGCGGTCGTTTTGCTTTGGGGTTGCAGGGCGTGTTTCCTAGGAATGTAGAGGACTCTCTGAAGGGCGTTGTGAAGGACCGGGAGTGGGTAATGGCGTCGATGAAAGAATTGAACCATATCAAGAGATTTGGTGCGGAAATCTCTGTCGTTAGAGCAGAGGCGGCGTAGTCGGAGGAATTGTGAGTAAGGGATACTGTTCAGAGTGGAGGGGTTGTGAAAAGAGTGATAGTCAAGGTAGGCATGGGTGTCTGTGGGTTTGTAGTGGATGGAGGTGTTGAGGTGTCCATGGGAAAGGGAAATGTGGATGTCCAGAAAAGTGACAGAGGTTTTTGAAATTTGGTACGTGAAAGAGATATCTGGATGAAAATCATTTATGGCTTCTATATAGTCTGTGATTTGGTCAAAGTCGAGCGAGGTGATCCCAAAGCAGTCATCAATGTATCTTCTGAAGAGTTCTGGATGAGGTTTTGTATACTGTAGTTTAAATTGATGTTCTAAATGGCCCATAAAGAGGCAAGCATAGGCAGGTCCCATCTTTGTTCCCATGGCCACCCCATTCACTTGGGAATAGATGCAGTTGTCGAAAGAGAAAGTGTTTAGAGTGAGAACAAGTTCAGCCAGGCGAAGCAAAGTAGATGTAGGGGGGTCCTGTTTGGTGCGTCGGTTCAGGAAAAAGGAAAGAGCATTTAGACCATCGGTGTTGGGGATGCTGGTATATAGGGATACAACATCCAGTGTGAAAAGGTAGATGGGGACGGTCTGGGAGTTGTTGCTGAATTCTTCTATTAGGTGGAGAGCATGTGTAGTGTCTTTAACGAATGTGGGAAGTGACTGGACCAGGGGTTGTAGAATGGTGTCAAGGTAGAATGAGACCGAGTCTGTGGGGCAGCTGCATGCAGAAACAATGGGTCGGCCTGGATTGTCTATTTTGTGGATTTTGGGAAGAAGTTATGCATCGGTTTTGTGTGTGTGTGTGTGAGTGTGTGTGTGTGTGTGTGTGTGTGTGTGTGTGTGTGTGTGTGTGTGTGTGTGTGTGTGTATGTGTGTGCGTGTGAATCATCACGCGTGTGCATGTATGTGTAAATCATCACGCGTGTGCATGAATGTGTGAATCATCACGCGTGTGCATGAATGTGTGAATCATCCCGCATGTGCATGACATCCTTGCCTATATATACTATAAAGTAAATGGATTGTATATGGGTTTTAATGCTTATAGTTATGCGTAAGTATGTATTACCTTTTAAGTTACCTATTTATTAAACTTATGTATATTCTAAAACACTAACGTTATTTTACACCTGGTGACAATGGGATTGGAGTCCCTTTAATCTTAGCTGTTAGTTGAACATTTTTCATAACACGATCCACACGCCAGCCCTCGTTTTATTCTGTGAGTTGTGTTTATGTATACTGAACCCGCTGACAGACTCGCCTTCATTCCACGTTTGTCCGCCCTCCTGTAAGTTTTATTTGTGGGCCTGATGAAGGCTTTTTAGCCAAAAATTTGCGCTGTTTTACCTTCCAATGTGTTGTGTATTTGCTTTGTATTATACGCGGCCATCAGAACCTCACCGTGTTTTAGACTATTATTTGAAAGTTATAAAAGAGCAGTTTCTGTTTATGTATACTCATGCTGCTGAAAGATGTGCGTGTATATCGCAGATTTTGGCATGAAGACGCCTTACTTTTTGGTTGTGATTACGAACATGTATTTTGATTATTTGTTGTGAACATATTTTCTGGGTCATCGCATCAGTCAGTGAATGCTAGATACATTATTGTATGTGTGCGCATCCGTGCTTGTGCCTGTGTGAGCGTGTGCGTGTGTCTGTGCTTGTATCATCGTGTGCGTGTGTCTGTGCTTGTATCAGCGTGTGCGTGCGTCTGTGCTTGTGTGCGTGTGTCTGTGCTTGTGTGCATGTGTCTGTGCTTGTATCAGCGTGTGCTTGTGTCTGTGCTTGTGTGCGTGTGTCTGTGCTTGTATCAGCGTGTGCGTGTGTCTGTGCTTGTGTGCGTGTGTCTGTGCTTGTATCAGCGTGTGCGTGTGTCTGTGCTTGTGTGCGTGTGTCTGTGCTTGTATCAGCGTGTGCGTGTGTCTGTGCTTGTGTGCGTGTGTCTGTGCTTGTATCAGCGTGTGCGTGTGTCTGTGCTTGTATCAGCGTGTGCGTGTGTCTGTGCTTGTATCAGCATGTCTGTGCTTGTATCAGCGTGTGCGTGTGTCTGTGCTTGTATCTGCGTGTGTGCGTGTCTGTGGTTGTATCAGCGTGTGCGTGTGTCTGTGCTTGTGTGCATGTGTCTGTGTTTGTGTGCGTGAGTCTGTGCTTGAATCAGCGTGTGCATGTGTCTGTGCTTGTAAGAGTGCGTGTGTCTGTGCTTGTGACAGCATGTGCGTGTGTCTGTGCTTGTATCAGCGTGTGCGTGTGTCTGTGCTTGTAAGAGTGTGTGTGTCTGTGCTTGTATCAGCGTGTGTCTGTGCTTATATCAGCGTGTGTCTTTGATTGTATCAGCATGTGCGTGTCTGTGCTTGTATCAGCGTGTGTCTGTGCTTGTATCAGCGTGTGCGTGTTTCTGTGCTTGTATCACGTGTGCGTGTGTCTGTGATTGTATCAGCGTGTACGTGTGTCTGTGCTTGTATCAGCGTGTGCGTGTGTCTGTGCTTGTATCAGCGTCTGCGTGTGTCTGTGCTTGTAAGACTGCGTGTGTCTGTGCTTGCATCAGCGTGTGCGTGTTTCTGTGCTTGTATCACGTGTGCGTGTGTCTGTGATTGTATCAGCGTGTGCGTGTGTCTGTGATTGTATCAGCGTGTGCGTGTGTCTGTGCTTGTATCAGCGTGTGCGTGTGCCTGTGCTTGTATCAGCGTGTGCGTGTGTCTGTGCTTGCATCAGCGTGTGCGTGTGTCTATGCTTGTATCAGCGTGTGCGTGTGTCTGTGCTTGCATCAGCGTGTGCGTGTGTCTGTGCTTGTGTGCGTGTGTCTGTGCTTGTATCAGCGTGTGCCAGTGTTTGTACTCGTGTGCGTGTATATGTGCTTGTGTCAACGTGTGTCTGTGATTGTGTGCGTGTGTCTGTGCTTGTATCAGCGTGTGCGTGTGTTGTGCTTGTATCAGCGTGTGCGTGTGTCTGTGCTTGTATCAGTGTGTGTGTCTGTCTCTGGTTGTGTGCGTGTGTCTGTGGTTGTATCAGCGTGTGCGTGTGTCTATAATTGTGTGAGTGTGTATGTGCTTGTATCAGCGTGTGTCTGTGGTTGTATCAGCGTGTACGTGTGTCTGTGCTTGTATCAGCGTGTGCGTGTGTCTGTGCTTGTATCAGCGTGTGTCTGTGCTTGTAATAGCGTGTGCGTGTGTCTGTGCTTGTGTGCGTGTGCCTGTGCTTGTATCAGCGTGTGCGTGTGTCTGTGGTTGTATCAGCGTGTGCGTGTGTCTATAATTGTGTGAGTGTGTCTGTGCTTATATCAGCGTGTGTCTGTGGTTGTATCAGCGTGTGCGTGTGTCTGTGCTTGTGTGCCTGTGTCTGTGCTTGTATCAGCGTGTGCGTGTGTCTGTGCTTGTATCAGTGTGTGTCTGTGCTTGTATCAGCGTGTGCGTGTGTCTGTGCTTGTATCAGCGTGTGCGTGTGTCTGTGCTTGTATCAGCGTGTGTCTGTGCTTGTATCAGCGTGTGCGTGTGTCTGTGCTTGTATCAGCGTGTGTCTGTGCTTGTGTGCGTGTGTCTGTGCTTGTATCAGCGTGTGCGTGTGTCTGTGCTTGTATCAGCGTGTGCTTGCGTCAGTGCTTGTAAGAGTGCGTGCGTGTGTCTGTGCTTGTATCAGCGTGTGCGTGCGTCTGTGCTTGTAAGAGTGCGTGCTTGCGTCTGTGCTGGAATGAGCGTGTGCGTGCTATCCAGTGTGCCTATGTTGGATGTGTGTCTGTGTTGGACGTGTATCTCCCGGGAAAATGTCTTGATGTTCCTCGTAGGTCTTGCGATGACGAGGCTGGGGCCTGACCGTCGCATGCAATGGCGTTAGGAGGAGATATGCAAACTGAATGATTTCTTGCGCATGAGACAGCCTATGTTCATGGTTTCTCTTTCCTGTTCCCCTTGTGGGTTCGGGGTAAGAATTGACCCACCGCGTCTCCCTACGCGATGCGTAAAAGGCTAATAACCAGAGAGGTTGTGACTCGACTTGCTCTTAATCTCACCAGCTCTAGGGAATGCATTGATGAATGGCCTACCACAGTCTTCAACTAATGATAGGCCGTAACACTTCATTGTGGTTTTTTATTCATTCATACATGCATTCATTCTCGTTGCTATAGCGACGCCCTCATGCCGATCCTGGAGCGACGCGGGCTGAGTCTGCCCAACATCCACGTCTTCCTGGCGGACTCCAAGACACCCTTGCCCACCAACTCCAACACCAGCTTCCTTGGGGGCACCACGCTCTTCATCGCAAGTAGGTCCTGTCTCTGTGTGTGTGTGTCTGTGTCTGTGCGAGTGTCTGTGCGTGTGTCTGTGCGTGTGTCTTGCGTGTGTCTGTGCGTGTGTCTGTGTGCGTGTGTCTGTGCGTGTGTCTGTGCGTGTGTCTGTGTGTGTGTGTCTGTGCGTGTGTGTCTGTGTGTGTGTGTCTGTGTGTGTGTGTCTGTGCGTGTGTCTGTGTGTGTGTCTGTGTGTGTGTCTGTGCGTGTGTCTATGTGTATGTGTGTGTGTGTGTGTGTGTGTGTCTGTGTGTCTGTACGTGTGTCTGTGCGTGTGTGTCTGTGTGTGTGTCTGTGTGTGTGTCTGTGCGTGTGTCTGTGTGTGTGTGTCTGTGTGTGTGTGTCTGTGTGTGTGTCTGTGTGTGTGTCTGTGCGTGTGTCTGTGCGTGTGTGTCTGTGTGTGTGTCTGTGTGTGTGTCTGTGCGTGTGTCTGTGTGTGTGTCTGTGTGTGTGTCTGTGCGTGTGTTTGTGCGTGTGTCTGTGTATGTGTGTGTGTGTGTGTCTGTGCGTGTGTCTGTATGTGTGTCTGTGTGTGTGTCTGTGCGTGTGTCTGTGTATGTGTGTGTGTGTGTCTGTATGTGTGTCTGTGCGTGTGTCTGTGCGTGTGTCTGTGTATGTGTCTGTGTGTGTGTCTGTGCGTGTGTCTGTGTATGTCTGTATGTGTGTCTGTGTGTGTGTCTGTGCGTGTGTCTGTGTATGTGTGTGTCTGTGTGTGTGTGTGTGTGTGTGTCTGTGCGTGTGTCTGTGTATGTCTGTATGTGTGTCTGTGTGTGTGTCTGTGCGTGTGTCTGTGTATGTGTGTGTCTGTGTGTGTGTGTGTGTGTGTATGTGTGTGTCTGTGCGTGTGTCTGTGTATGTGTGTGTCTGTGTGTGTGTGTCTGTGTGTGTGTCTGTGCGTGTGTTTGTGCGTGTGTCTGTGTATGTGTGTGTGTGTGTGTGTCTGTGCGTGTGTCTGTATGTGTGTCTGTGTGTGTGTCTGTGCGTGTGTCTGTGTATGTGTGTGTGTGTCTGTATGTGTGTCTGTGCGTGTGTCTGTGTGTGTGTCTGTGTGTGTGTCTGTGCGTGTGTCTGTGTATGTCTGTATGTGTGTCTGTCTGTGTGTCTGTGCGTGTGTCTGTGTATGTGTGTGTGTGTGTATGTGTGTCTGTGCGTGTGTCTGTGCGTGTGTCTGTGTATGTCTGTATGTGTGTCTGTGTGTGTGTCTGTGCGTGTGTCTGTGTATGCGTGTGTGTGTGTCTGTATGTGTGTCTGTGCGTGTGTCTGTGTATGTGTGTGTGTGTCTGTATGTGTGTCTGTGCGTGTGTCTGTGTATGTGTGTGCGTGTGTCTGTGTATGTGTGTGTGTGTGTCTGTGCGTGTGTCGGGGGTAAAGATTGACCCACCGCGTCTCCTTTCGCGATTCGTAGAGGCGAAATGAATACGGAAACCATGACTTAATTTGATCTTATTCTATAAAGCTCTAATTAAAAATCGCAATCAACAGCCTTAAATAGCCTACAAAGATCGATAGGCCGAAAAACATCATTCGTCCATTCATTAATCCATCCACCCATGCATCCATCCACCCATGCATCCATCCATCCTTCCATCTATTCATCCATCCATCCATCCTCCATCTCTTTGTCATTTCTTTACCTCTCTCTCTCCATTCCCTCTCCATCAACTATAGCTTAATTGAAGACCTCACTTAGTCAACTAGGTGTCGATCTCCGTCCTCCACTTCCCCTTCCCTCCTCACCTCATCTCCAGGCCTGCCCCCCCCCCCCCCTTTTGCGTGGGTGGGATGGTGGAAGGGCCACCACGTCATGACAGTGACACGTTTGCGTGCAGCTGCCTGTGGAGAAACAAATCGATGGCTTGAGCACGGCCTTTGGACTAGCAGCGTCTGATTTCTCCAAGTCCCCATCAGAGGCAGGCGTTGTTGGAATCTTACAACAACTCGGACAGTGTTGGCAGTAATGAAGATAGGAAGGAAGACTTACTGCAACTCGGTAAGGGTTGGCAGGAATGAAGGTAGGAAGGAAGGCTTACTGCAACTCGGTAAGGGTTGGCAGGAAGTGAAGGTAGGAAGGAAGGCTTACTGCAACTCGGTAAGGGTTGGCAGGAATAAAGGTAGGAAGGAAGGCTCACAACAACTCGGAAAGGGTTGGCAGGAAGGAAGATAGGAAGGAAGGCTTACAGCAACTCGGTAAGGGTTGGCAGGAATGAAGATAGGAAGGAAGGCTAACAGGAACTCGGAAAGATTAGGCATAAATGAAGGTAGGACGAAAGGCTTACATCAACTTGGAAAGGGTTGGCAGGAATGAAGGTAGGAAGGCATAATGGTAATCAGGGAGGACAAACTGCACTGGAAACAAAATGCAGAAATGAAGAATCATGTTTGATTTTTTTTCAGTAAAACTGTGTTAAATGCTTTGTATTCAGTAGAAATATGTTAAAAGCTGTTTTTAAGTAAAGATATGTTTAATTCTTTTTATTCGGTAGAACAATGTTTAATGCTTTTTATTCAGTATCTTCAAACGCAAAAAATGTTTAAGACGTCTTTTCCCGTGCATAAATAGATTTTTTTTTAATTAAGCTCTTGTCTTTTAAAGGATACAATTCGTTGGGAAACCCCCAGGGTAAAATCACCATTGCTTTGCCTTGCTGCTTCAAATTTGCGCTTCTCATCACACTCGCGCATCCGTGGTTTTGGAGGTCAGGCGAGTTGATACTGGCGGAAAAGTTATGACAACCCCAAAAATGGAAGAGTGAGATTTCTCGGAAAAGACAAAATACCTTAGTGTTTAAAAAACAAAACTTTTTACAAACCCGCTGGATGTTAGGAATCGAGAAAGTCCTTTTCAATCCTTGCACCGGGAAACTTTGGCAAAGAGGGATTTCGCCGAAGCAGTGATGTAGTCATAGGCGTCTCCCTCAACAGGGCGCCATCATCGCTGTCTGCTCCGTGGAGGGAGAGATTTAGGGGGAGAAAAAAAGGAGAGGAAGTTCACGAATTAGCCCCGTTGATGGATTGATTTCGCCGCGGCTGCGTTGGAACCCGATCACATCTGGAAATGGATTCTCCACGCCGGTGCGCGCTGATCGATTGTAGAAACGTCCCCGGCCCCAACCAGCGGAGAAATCTCCCGTTCAGACGGGCCCCATCCTTCGCTTCCCCTGTCGTGTGCGCATAGACTTGGGGCAGTGGTGGTAGACCTTGCCTCGTGACTGGAGATGGTGGCCACAGCGCGTGTCTGTGCATCGATTTCAGTGAATATCACTGGTCTGGCCGTTCAGTGCGTCTGTTGTTGAATCACTCAAGCTGACTGTTGAAGGTGACGGAGGGAATACTCTTGAGAATGGAGAATACACTACAAAAAGTGAAAAGTCTGTTCAGTATTTCATTAGCTGAAAATGATATAGTCCGTAAGGCTGGAGAAAGGGGAAATAGATGTATGAGTACTCGGAGTGAAATGTTTACTTCCATTCAAGATTGGATGTGATGTCACTCAAAGAATATACATGTCGAGTCGTTGATTTCAAGTGTATAAGTATTACTTTCTATGGACCTATACTGGCCAGGAATTCTTTTAAAGTGAATTAAATCTACTGCAAGAACTAAAGCACTAAGCTTTGTTTCGGCATTTTCCAAGGCCATGATGAAACGCGCAGACGAAGCTCCTGATATAGACAGTTCCGCCAGGGCGTTTTGCCTCCTTCAGGAGAGATGTCGGGCTGCCTACTGGGGGCGTATCGCCGCTCAACAATAGGGGTAGGCATGAAACATAGAAAGAGAAATGGTGGAGGCCCAAGTCCCGTCTCCTTCCCTTTTTCAAAGTCTCCACACTAGTTTCCTGCTTTCTACTGTGTATACATCATCCCCCATTTACCCTCCTCCTCTACTGCCGCCATTCACTTTTTTAACTCCCAGTTTTCCTTTATATCCCTTAATCGCATTTATCTTTGTCTTAAAAACTTCCTCATTGCCTTCTGTGTGAATCTCTTTTCTTCTCGCCATTACACTCCTATCGTTGTTCTTCATCAAATCCCCTACCACTTCCTAGTTGTATTGTGCTTGGAAAACGTTTTCCTCACTGCCTTACATACAGGTACTATGGGCCGTATCTGTCCTCTCCTTTACCCACCTTCATCTACATCCACTATTCGCCCACTTTACCTTCCTTCTCGTGTCTTGCCTCACTCCTTTGCCTCATTAAACTCTTTGGACCCCTTTACTTGGAACACTGTCTCTATCTGTACTCCACTTTCTCTTTTCCCGTTCTTGTTGCTCTTTTCCTCACCTCTGTACCTTACTGAAGTCTTCCGAGCCGCTTTCCCTCTGTGGGTTTGGCGTAAGAATTGACCGATTCGTAAGAGGCAAATAACTAGGGACACCGTGATTTGATCTGCGTTTACTCTAAAACTGTTCTAATGATTTTCGTACGTAATGGCCTTACATAGACTACAAAGGTTGATAGGCAGTATCCATCCATCCATCCATTCATCCATCCATCCATCCATCTACCCACCCCCACACACACACACACATCCATCCATCCACCCACCCACCCGCCCACCCGCCCACCCACCCACCCATCCATCCAACCATCCATCCATCCGACCCGTATACTTGAACACCCACTATACTCCACTTTCTTTTTACTCTTACTCGTCCCTTTTCTCACCTTTCCAGATTTTCATTCCTGCGCAAATAATTATGTTCTCGAATTTGTACACATTTAATGCCCTTTCAAGCTGAATGTTGGAGTTTTTGAGGAAATAGTGTTGGGACTACTTTTTACGACAAGCGTCACCGGATGAATTCACGAAACCACAATGTAGACACGCGTGAGGGAATACTACCCCAGAACCCCTTTCCTAATTTAAATGGCATGCAGAGCATTTGAGATTTACCTAGACCACGTGATCAAACGGTGACAGTGACCATCAGGTAGTCTCTGTGACACAGAACGGTGAGAGAGACCATCAGGTAGTCTCTGTGGCACAGAACGGTGACAGAGACCATCAGGCAGTCTCTGTGGCACAGAACGGTGACAGAGACCATCAGGTACTCTCTATGGCACAGAACGGTGACAGAGACTATCAGGTACTCTCTGTGGCACAGAATGGTGACAGAGACCATCAGGTACTCTCTGTGGCACAGAACGGTGACAGAGACTATCAGGTACTCTCTGTCGCACAGAATGCACATGCTTCCCCAATTCCTTTTTCCTTCTGCTTACGTCATTTCCTCTCAATTGTGTCACTTAAATGTTTCATTCTCGTCACTCTCAATCCTTTTACTTCATTTTATGCAATTCCTGTCACGTCACATTGATCCATTCCTCTTTGTTCCATTCCTGTTTCCTCCCTCCCGGCAAGCCTTCCTGTTAACCCCTTTCCCCTTTTGCCCTGTCATTTCCCCCAACTCCCTACCACAGTGTTTTCGCCTTCTCCACCTCCTCGCCCTTCCTATTTTCTTATTTTCCCTCTTGCTCCTCGCCTCCCTTCCGTTTTTCCCTTCCCAGCCACTCCCCATCTCCATGACCATTGATCGAGGACGGCGAAGATAGCATGGTGGCCCTAGACCTGATTGGGAGATGAGAAATGAAAACTCTCCTCCCCTCCACCTCCACCCCCTCCACCCCTCCACCCCCTCACTCCACTCACCTCTACCCCTTTTCAACTCACCCACCCATCCACACCCCTCCCCCTCTCTCCACGTCCTTCCCTCTCTCCACCTCTCTTCTTCTCTTCCTTCGTCTGTCTTTCCTTCCTCGCGGAATTTTGCAACGCCTCTTGGCAGTTTTCCAATAACTCCGGCCATGATACCCCTGGAGGCGGGCCTTGGGTGGCGATGGGTTTTGATGCAATATGACAGTATAATCCGAGTGAATTAGTTTGCATTGCCGACAAAGTCCGTTGCGATGTTTTGCTAAGAGTGGTTTCGCTGAATTACACGTGCACAAGTGCCAAATCCCGATGCTCTTAACCCAGGTCGCGACATATGGAAATGTTATGGATTCCAGTAATGACTGATGTGTTGCCGGAGAAAAAAAAATGTATGGAATAAGATGGAGATTAAATGATAAATCGCTGCCTAGTTGTACTGGTAGACTTTCCTCTATGACAGCATTACCGATCCATGTCTGCAGTCGACCATGTGTTAATGATCTGCCTACTCGTATATTCATACATTCATCATGTAAATACTGACCACGGTGTTTAGTACTTGCTCAGATTGCTGGAGCGAAGTTCGATTGGCAGTAATAACCTCGATCTATTATTTTCTTTCTTTTTTGTGACAGTGTGAGTGTGCTTCGTATATTATGTGTGTGTGTGTCCCTGCGTGCGCTTATGTATGCCCAACATCTCTCTCTCTCTCTCTCTCTCTCTCTCTCTCTCTCTCTCTATATATATATATATATATATATATATATATATCTATCTATCTATCTATCTATCTATCTATCTATCTATCTATCTATCTATCTATCTATCTATCTATCTATCTATCTATCTATCTATCTATCTATCTATCTATCTATCTATCTATCTATCTATCTATCTATCTATCTATCTATCTATATCTATCTATCTATCTATCTATCTATCTATCTATCTATCTATCTATCTATCTATCTATCTATCTATCTATCTATCTATCTATCTATCTATCTATCTATCTATCTATCTATCTATCTATCTATCTATCTATCTATCTATCTATCTATCTATCTATCTATCTATCTATCTATCTATCTATCTATCTATCTATCTATCTATCTATCTATCTATCTATCTATCTATCTATCTATCTATCTATCTATCTGTCTCTCTCTGTCGCTGTCTCTCTCTGTCGCTGTCTCTCTCTGTCTCTGTCTTTATCTCTCTCTGTCTCTGTCTCTCTCTGTCTCTGTCTCTCTCTGTCTCTGTCTCTCTCTATCTTTCCCTCTCTCTCTTTCTCTCTCTCTCTCTCTTTCTCTCTCTCTCTCTTTCTTTCATTTGAACAGGCACATGCCATAAGAAAGTATATCTTCTCCCAGAATGTATTTACAAACTATGCATGTATAGGGTAAACGCACACAATTTGACCGAAACAGCAAAAATGTGTTGTGCTTCTGGAAGAAAAGCCTAAACGTTTCATCATAGTCAAGAAGTGACGTCTGGGGCTGTTGCTGAATCAAAATTCATCTGAGCAACTGGTGACTCTGTCTTTTTTTTAATCTAATTTTATTTTTTAATCTTTATTTGGTCCAAATTACAGGGACAGCAGTCTTACTCATATGAGAGAGCGTACGTACTCTATTCTAGCATTATCTTAAACCTCAGGGAAATGACATTTACCACTTTAAGAAATGCTGATACTACAGCTGCATGTATATTTGAGTTTGGTCTGTGGAGTGGCGAGAGCAGCCCACATGATGCAGGGCCAGAAAGCGCGTTCACAGACTAATTCAGGCAGAAGGTTAGTCTGACCCTGGTGACTACTTATGCTCCCCCCACACTCCAGCTACCCCTTCCTTCTGTGATTTGGGATAAGAATATGCGATTTGTAAAGGGGAATCGGCTAGGGAAATCACCTTATGTCTACTTAAGCAGATCTAGTGATTTTCGTTATCAAAGACCGAACGTAGCCTAAGGAGGCTGATTGACTGTAACAGTTCATCTGTCCATTTATGTGTTTATTCGTTCATGTATTCACGCCATCCACATTCCCGTACACAGTCGTCTTCATGGGAAAGGAGCAGTAACCGTGCTTTTTGACTGTTTCCACTATGTCTGACAGTGACGGAATCGCTCTGTCCCCCTTTCCTCTCCAAAAATGCCGATAAAACTCTCGGGCAAACCGCGCCAGGAGGTCTTCCAAGGCCCCACCAGGCGTCTCCCAAGGCCGTGGCTGGGAAGGCGCAGCTTTGCAGTTAATTTGAACTTTGTCTTGCGACTGTACCGCCTGCCGAGGGCGGGGTGGCTGCCTGCCTGCCGTGCGTGCGTGACAGCCCGGTGAGGGGAGGCGCCTCGGACCCAATACTGGTAATGGCCGCCCCAGGGCGCGCTGTTCAGTGACGCCCGCCAGTGACGTTTGGAAATGAGGCCTTCCCTCCTGCCAGCCCCACTCCCGTCACGGCCCCCTGCAACACGTGAAGCGCAGCCCCTGATGAATCGCCCGTCCTGGCCTCTCTGTGGAGACTTCAGGGAGGCTTCGGCCGTAGCGTCTGCTCGCTGATCTTATGCGTTGCACAGGTTGTGGGTTGCGTTGGAAGACATGTACCAAGATGGTGTCCACCGTAGGATTTGTTCCCTTTACCTTATGGATGTAGAATGGGTGTAGGTTGATTCAGGCCTCGACGGCTGCAGACTTCGCCACTTGACCCGTAGATTTGGAAACGATTCTAGGCTGTTTTGGAAGGTTTGTATCAGAAAGGCCACGCTGTCGAACTTGCCAGTTGATCTTAAGATATCGAATTGTTTTGTAAATTGTTAGGAGATTTACAGCAGAATGAACTTAGCCTTATTGCTGACAAAAGCCGTATGATTGCTCTTGGTTATGCTGGAAGAATTGAAGCAAGGATGCATCTGCTACAGGATCTGCTTGTTGACTTTCAGCAGAGGCACGATTACAAGTGCCATTTAAAGATGTATGCAGGTTCAAATAGCGGCAATTAGAAAACTGAAAGAGAGGGAATTTTTGTTCTGAGTCCCCTTGTGCCTGTTGTATTATAGCTCTGGTGCACAGGGGTCAGGGGTCAGGGGTCAGGGGCAGACAAAGTAAGACTAGCTGCGCTACAGTCACCCTCGAGGAACAGTTGCAAAGTGATGCAATGTACACTAAAAGCCTTGGGTTTGTACTTTTCAATTCGATGTAATTAGATTCGTTCTCGCAAAAGAGCAGAAAACTTATTTTGCGAAAGAAAAGGAATCGGATTTGTTAACATAAAACTGAATAGGCGACGTGGGTGCAATAGAGAAATAGAGCATTCTAGTCCACTAGAGACTTCGCTAACCGGCGAAACAGTCTCTAGCACAGTTGACATCACGTGATGGAAGGATTTCGTCCGAAATATTCAAATGAGGGTCACACGAAAGGCTTGTGGGATAGCCGATCTGCTCCCTGACATACGCCGTTGAAGTAGTTCTAAGACTATTTCGCACAAACTCATAACTTACTTTTGTTGAGGCAATAAACAAGCGTTTATTCGATAAAACAAAATGTTTGTGTCGAAATGGAAACAAACGTTGACATCTGAATGATTTCGGTAAAAAGTGGAGGAAAAAAGTATCAGAACGAACTATTTTTGTCGCAATGCTGTAATGCGAAGGGTCAAGTCTATTACGCATTCATCGCGAACTGTGCCAGAGTCACGTGACTCGGGTTCACAGAATGGAAATAGAGGAGACTCATTTGGAAGGCGGAGTCCGGAATCAGGAGCAGGGTGGGAGGATGCCGCACGTGCACTTACATGAGAGCCCTGCTTCCGCGGTCCAGACTCGCGTCTCCCACAAACCTGGTCGTTGGCAGCTGACGAGCATGAGGACTGCTTGGATTCCAGATTTGCTTCCCTGAACAAGGTGCTTAACCTCACTGCCTCCAGGCCCACACGACGCCCCCACAGCGTGCGGCAGTGCGCTCTGAGTTGCTCTGGTCTCGCGGTCCGTCTCCTGGGGAATCATCCCCATATGCGAGTGCCGCCGATTAACATTGACCGTGTCTACTGTGGCTATCAGGTCTGCTGAGTCGGTCAACGTATGCCACGTAAAGACCCTTTTGAAGAAGATAGATGTAGGAAGACATAGCTATTCTAAGTAGAGGGTAAGTAATTAGAAGGCGGAGATGTGGTGGGGAGGGTCATGGGCTGAATTACTCTATTAATGTAATTAATTAGTGCCTCATAATTGACAGTTAATTGGTCGTCTATTCTATGTTCTAAACTACGAATTACAGAACATTAAGACCTGTACGTAGTTTGGGCGCCATGCAGCAGAGCCGCCCGTCTATGCGCAAGACCTATAAGTAGTAAACCAGTGCACCGTAAACGGAGAAAATATTTTTAAAGTATATTACTTCAGGCAGGAAATGTGGATGTGTTCGTTTTTCAAAGTTATAAAAGGCTGAATACTTAGATGCACATGTAGAAGGATGTAAAAAGACAAGATTGAATAAGAAATGGCGAGTCTTTAGTCACGGATAAAATGATTTTCCCCGGATTTGCTTTTGATTGCTGAGGCAGGAAAATGAAATCATCTTCGCTCCCGTCATCACAAGAATGGACGCAAGTCTCATTGCAGAGATGGGGGGGGGGGGGGGGAAGGAGCTTGGGGGTGGGTGGGGTGTGACGAGAACCGGAGGCGACAGAGTGGCTGAGAAGACGACGGGAAGACACTCTGCAGTTGATGGGAAAAGAGACAAGGAGGATACGGGACCACGAACGATGCAAAGACAGACACTGTGATGGATTCAAGAGGACGCAGAGAAGAAGGGGGAGCAGCGCGGACAGGAATGGCAGTAAGACTTGGATGAGCTGAGGGTGGGAGACTGGTACACAACGCAGACGTAACGCAGAAATACGTATTGAGACGGGATGGAGGGAGGTCGAAAGGATCGAGGAAGAGACGAAGAGGAAGGAGACGGGACTGCAGATGAGGCAGGAGCATCGGACAGAGCGGATGGGGAGAGGTACACCCGAGGGACGGAGCGGACGGGAGGGCGTGGAGGGGCAGGGCAGGCCGAGGGGAGAGGAAGGGCGGGCCAGACTTGGCAGTCTTCACACTGCCAGCCGCCCCCTGTGGCACCAACATCCCACCCGCCCCTACTCCACCCCCACCCCACTTTCACCCCACTTCCACACCCTCATCCCAATATTCCACACCCCCACCCCAATTCCACACCCCCACCCCAATTCCACACCCCCACCCCAATTCCACACCCCCACCCCAATTCCACACCCCCACTCCAATTCCACACCCCCACCCCAATTCCACACCCCCAGTCTGCCTGGAACTGCGCAGGGCGTGAGAGGGACGAGACTGCAGCAGTCTGGAATCCTGACTCCCCCCTCACTCAGTTCTCGCCCAGTTTTGGTCTCTCTCATCCACCCACCCACTCTTCCCAAACCCCTGGCCTCTGATCCTCCTTGCCCTAGTCCTCTGTAATCCTCCTCCCTCTCCACCCGTCTGTCTTCCTCTTCCACAATCCCTCCACCCAGTCTTCCGCGCCTTCCATCCCCACACCTTCCATATACCCCCCCCCCCATCCCCCCAACTCATCACCCCCTTCCCCGTCCTCTCCGCCTCGTCCCTGTCTACCCACCACGGAACCCTACAAGTGTTCCTCTACCTCCCACTGCGCCTCCTCCTCTAACCCCCAACTCAACCCCCCTCCCCCCCCCCCCCACCCCTCACCCTTTTTAATTATCTAAGTACTCCTTTTCCTCTGCCTTTAACCCTCACCCCCTTTCTTCACCAAACCTTTTCCCACTCTACCCATCCTCCTGCACACTCTAAATTTTCCTTCCTTCCCCTCCGACTCGACCCCCTCAGTCTTCCAAGCCATCTCCCCCTCCATCCTCAGACTTGCAGGAAGCAGGGGCCGGTGGAAGGAGGGGGGTGGGGGTGAGTGGGGGGGGCAGTGGAAGGAGGCAGGCTTGCGATGTGGAAGACGCTCGCGCCTGGTTGCCTTGTGAGCCGTCAATGCATTATGGCCAGTCACCGCGCTGCTCGAGGAGATGTATTGGAAGTGACTCTGCCAACATCGGCACCCGTGTCTCTCTCTGCCCTCGGCGCGTCGCCCGCGCCAATGCTTCTCCCGTAGACAGCGTCAGTCTCCGCTCTGGTGCAGGCAGGCAGGCAGGCAGGCAGGGGCGCTGGTCTTGGAGGGCGGATGCAGGGAGAGAGTGGCGATGCGCTGGACCCAGTCCAAGCTTGACTGCTATCACGGGGCGTCTGGTCAGACCTCTCCATGCTTCCGAGTCGGGACCAGCAACTTGGGGTTGACGTCGTCCCTGTGGCTGCACTTCACGGACCCAGCGGTAGTGTCCGTCGATGATTCTGTGCTGTGATACTTGTCTCCGCCCCCGCGGTTGCATGGTGCCTAACCATCCAGCAAAGTCTGTGGAGTGCTGGGCACTGGGATTCATATACGCTTCAGTGAGTCTGGACAGGGAGTAAGTGGAAGGGGAATCGATTTTAAGGAACACTCTTTGCTCGGCGTTCACCCCCACAGCTCATCTCTGACAATCTTTGAAGTGGACTTGCGCGCCCTTTTCATGAGTAAGCTATGTATTGGGAAGCTGTGCGCTCAGCTCCTCTGTGTTGGAAGTAAGTGGCACGCTTGTTTCCGCTCTGCCTTTGATGTCCCATTTCCAGGGAGTCAGGGCTGCCATCAAAGACAAAATGGAGGAATACTTATGTGATTAACATCCCGGGATATATCTGCGCACCTCCCAATCCCTGAAAGAGAGAGAGAGAAAGAAAGACAGACAGACAGACAGACAGACAGACAGACAGACAGACATATACAGATGTATACGTAGACATAAAGATACAATATACAATCATACAAACAGGCAAACAGACACACATCTACAGGCAAGCACACGTACTCACACGAGAGAGAGAGAGAGAGAGAGAGAGAGAGAGAGAGAGAGAGAGAGAGAGAAAGAGAGAGAGAGCCATAAAGAGAGAAAACGCTATGGCGTGACCCTCATAGTCTTCACCACTTTCCGGACGACCTCTCTGTGTCTCAACCGAGGGCGTAGCCTCTTGCTGCATGCCCCTTGTCATGGAGGGCGTGTG
>JAWQFJ010001551.1:92500-101562 GCA_034096865.1 Theodoxus fluviatilis
TCTTTGAAAGAAGAGGCAATGTGGAATAGACTGAGTTAATACGAAAGTTCTGAAAGATCTACAGGCTACTCGGATGTGTTTCTTAGAACTACGGACGTATCCCGTGCTTTGTAATATTGCTTCTTCATTCTCAAATTGAAAGTTTAAGCGCGTCCAGTGGATTGGGGGCATGAAGAGACCCACCTCGTTCCCCCACACCATTCGTAAGAAGGCATTCGGGCCTTGCACTTACTCTAGCCAGCTCCAGTGGCCCAAATTAGCCTTTAATGATTGACAGACTGTAAAACTCGGGGCGTTCATTCATGCAATTAGTAATTATTTCATCCATGCACTACAAAGATGCATTTTAAAAATAACTATGACGCATTGTGTACATTGTAACGGTATGTTTTTTTCTTTGGAATGGAAATTCGATTCCAGCTCTTGCCTCTGCAGATAATTTATAACATCGTTTCGCACTGAAGGAATAGTTTTGGACATAATCATATCACACAACATACCTTTCCATTTTTACTATTGAAACCCATCATGGGCCTTGGAGGTCGAGAGGGGTGACCTTGTTCTGGGGCGTAAAAACTGGAGATCCTTGGGGAACAGGTGAAACTACACCTTCCATTCTCATCCCATCCTCTCAGTCATGGAAATGCTCTGGTGCTGAAGCCAGCCATTAATGTGGCGCCTCAGGGAGACAATTGCAGGGGAGGCAGACCCTGGTTTCGCGTTGCCTTTGTTTGGGCTTTGACTGTAAAAGACTTGGTGCCGACAGGGGCGTTCTTAAGCGTTCCCGTTGCTGTGATTGCACAGGCAATCAATGCTTTGGCTCGTCTCCGCTGTCTCTGTCGGGAAAGTGATGGACAGGCGACACACGCTCGCACGCACGTATGGAGATACGAGACAGACAGACCGACATTCAGACGGACAGAGATACATGCACACACACACATACACACTCAGACAGATACATGGAGATGGAGGAGAGTGGGAGAATGGTCGAACAGGTAGAAAGGGTGGTGGTTTTAATGTTGTATAACACGAAAACAGACAAACAGGAAGTTAGGAAAGAAAGTATGTAGGAAGGCTGGCAGGCAGACAGAGAAGATGGCTGCTAGGTCACAATCAGGAAAGCAAGCCAAAGAGGGAAGCTAATGTAAGCTATCCGAACGTTTCTGTCAAAACTTTGCTCTGCATGACTGGATTTAGGGATTGACAGGCTTACACAACAATAGCCAGCCTGGTCGAGCGCACACGATATTTTTTCATTGAGCTCTCCGTGGGTTTTGGCAGACATCTCCTTCATGCCGGAATGACTCGCTTCCAGGAAGAGATCCCTTGGTCTCTCGACTGGGCAGTATAATGCGGAACCTTGCTCGGTGGGAAGCCCCTGTCTAACAAGGCTTTATTTGTTGTCCCTCCCAAGTTTGTTCTGCATTAGGAATTCGTCTGCAGAATACCCAGGCTTCCTGTTTTCTCCCACGACAACACTGAGACCGCGCAACTCGAAATGAGTCGCACCGTGATCTCGGTCCATTCTGAGTTACGTGGCATTTCAATGTAACGAAGTAGACAACCAGGCGCCATGCCCACTAAGTGGTCTGTGGCTTGATTTCGCTTGAAGTGGAATGCGACTCGCTCCATGATGCGGGGTCATATTATCTTTAGCAAACACTGTAATTGCTAGCTTCCTTTTCATCAGGGGTTGTTGTACACGGAGGGGCGCGCGCACACACACACACGCACACGCACGCACACGCACACACACTCACGCACACGCACACTCACGCACACACACGCACGCACGCACGCACGCACGCACACGCACTCACGCACACACACACACTCACGCACACGCACACACACACACACACACACACACACACACACTCGCACACACACATATACACCCGCATGCACACGCACAATCAATTCGGCTTATGTACATGCTTGCCATGAACTTTTCATGACACCCTATATAACTGCACAGAAACCCTGCAAAGGAGAACAACACTCCCCAAAAACATGTCTGGGAGTGGGAAGCCACAGGAGGGGTTGCTCCAGGCAGCGGGGAGCGCAAGCTCTCCTGGAACTTCTGCAAATAGAAGGATCTAAAAGCCCCGAACCGGTGTTTCGCTTAAGATGGAGGGACAGACGAAAATTAAAACATCTGGGGACTTGTCCAGAACGTGCACAGAGAACAAAACAAGCGTGAGATCAGGTGGAACCTGTAACTCTTGATAGAGGAACACCGCTATGCAGAATCGATTGGAACAAAAACAAAAGGATAAGGAGGACGAAGGAATGGATGAGTGGGATAAAGGGGTGGATGGGTGGGATACAGGGGTGGATGGGTGGGATAAAGGGGTGGATGGGTGGAATAAAGGGGTGGATGGGTGAGATAAAGAGGTGGATGGGTGGGATAATGGGGTGGATGGGTGGGAAAAGGGGTGGATGGGTGGGAAAAGGGGTGGATGGGTGGGATAACAGGGTGGATGGGTGGGATAACAGGGTGGATGGGTGTGACCGATGGGTGGATAAAGGTGTGGATAAGGGGAATGTGGGAGTAGGAACCACTTACTCTGCAGTTGTGGATGTAACTAGGTGAGGCGTCACGAACAAGTCACGACGAAGGCGAAAGAAGATTAGACGTGAGCGCAGACGAGAAAATTTTCAAGAGGAATGTTTTTGAAAATATGCATTGTTTGAGAGTGGACACCGCGGATGGATGAAGCCGTGCTAACATGAAGGAAGCCGGGCACCATTGCATCACAAGTAAGGAGAGAGGGTTTGTTTGATTTAGATCTGATCAGGTGATGATTTAAGCTTCGTCTATTTTCTCATTAATGTATTTACAAAGGAAAGCGTGTTTTAATTCAGTGAGGCAAATAAAAATTATATTTACGCAATGCAGTCCTGAAATATGTATGCATGATTGAATGCCATAGAAAAACATTTCATGTCGTAGTGCTTCAATGTGAGGGCTGTCGGTTCTGTCTGTCCAAGATCACGTTTAACGACCACTCGCTCGCTTAACTCTGGCATCCACCCCACCCACCCCAACTCATCCCTACTCTACCTTACACACACCCCCCCCCCCCCCCATCTTTTCCCCCCCCACTCCCGCACATCCGTTCCCCCTTCATCCCTCCATCTTTATCCCTAGTCCTTTTCGTCTTCCTTAGTCCCACAACTGAAATGTCCGCCTCTTCTCTGGTTGTTTTCACTCCTCACGTCTGAGCTCTCAGGAGTCAGCGTGGTCAGAGGAACAGGTGCAAACGTGCTCAGACTGAAGCAGAGGGCGGAGGCTGAAGTAGGAGAGAGACAGACAGACAGACAGACAGACAGACAGACACAGAAAGAGAGAGGGAGAGAGAGGGGGGAGAAAGAGAGGAAGAGAGAGAGAGAAAGAGGAAGGGAGAGGAAGAGAGAGAGAGGGAGAGGGAGAGAGAGGGAGAGGAAGAGAGAGAGGGAGAGAGAGGGGGCGGGGGGAGAGAGAGAGAAGGGGGGGGGGGGGACAGGCAGAGCATAGTAGTTTTGAAGTAGCATGTCCCCTCATGAAAGTAGTGGACGGTTGCACCTTTGTCTATTGCATCTGTCAGTCTCTTCAGATCAGAGGCCTGCCCGAGTGGATTTCTGCACTGGTGTGTGTGTGTGTGTGTGTGTGTGTGTGTGTGTGTGTGTGCGCGCGTGTGTGCATGTGTGTGTGTGTGTGTTTGTGTTTGTGTGTGTGTTTGTGTGTGTGTGTTTGTGTGTGTGTGTGTGTGTGTGTGTTTGTGTGTGTGTGTGTGTGTGTGTTTGTGTGTGTGCGTCTGTGTGTGTGTGTGTGTGTGTGTGTACGCATGTGTGCATGTGTGTGTCTGTGTGTGTGTGTGTGCGCGCGTGTGTGTTTGTGTGTGTCTGTGTGTGTACGCGCGTGTGTGTTTGTGTGTGCATGCGTGCGTGCGTGCGTGCGTGTGTTTGTGTGTGCGTGCGTGCGTGCGCGTGCGTGCGTGCGCGTGCGTGCGTGCGCGTGCGTGTGTGTGTGTTTGTGTGTTTTTTGTTTTGTTCTAAATAAGAGTTGTGCTAATTTGAAGTACTTATGGCTGCTCGAAATTCTTTGAGAAAAAAAAGACACGTTAAGATTGTGTTTTCAAATTAGACACGTTGTCTTCAGTCAAAGTGTGTCTGAACGATACTCCACATGCCATAACACTCTATAGGTTCTCATCTTCCTTCCTTAGCTGAGATATTCTCTAGGCTTCTGTGTGAACAAAATGTAACTTTAAAAAATGGTTTTGATCAGCGTTACGTTAAACATTTTTTTCTTTCAATTGCATTTTCGGAAAAGTTGTTGCAGTTATTTGGAATTCAATGTCTTACCTAATCGCCTTATGCCCATACCTCTATAGCTGCCCATATCTCTATAGCTGCCCATACCTCAATAGCTGCCCATACCTCTATAGCTGCCCATACCTCTATAGCTGCCCATACCTCTATAGCTGCCCATACCTCTATAGCTGCCCGTACCTCTATAGCTGCCCGTACCTCTATAGCTGCCCGTACCTCTATAGCTGCCCGTACCTCTATAGCTGCCCATACCTCTATAGCTGCCCATACCTCTATAGCTGCCCATACCTCTATAGCTGCCCATACCTCTACAGCTGCCCATACCTCTATAGCTGCCCATACCTCTATAGCTGCCCATACCTCTATAGCTGCCCATACCTCTATAGCTGCCTCATCAGACCTCCATTTATATTGCCTCTAAACCGTTGTCTTCCTTCCACCCGCTGAACGCCCACCCTCGTTGTTGACTTCTTAGACACACACAAGTTGGGGTTAAGGTATGCAGAAAAGACCACAATTAACATAAACCAAAATTGTTTGCTCTAAAAATGTTTGTTTAAACCTTAATATTATATTCGCTGGCTGCTCATAGGGCAGGGAAGATAAAACAACATGCAGTTTATTGTTTATCGTAAATTTCTTCGGGGTTTTTTTCTTTCCATTATCGACAAAAGTTTAGGTCGACATTAAAAACAAAAAAGGGTCGGTTGGGTTGCGGTACCCACTTTTTTGTTGTTGGCTGCCTTATAAATGAAACGCATAGGATATTTTTCTTGTCTGGTTAGGTGTAAGAGTCTTGCAAAGAAACCGTTATTCATCATGTGTCTTTCTTTTCTTCGCGCCTCAATTCTTCACCCCATTTCACTACCGCATTTCGTTCTACCAGTCAACCCAACCCCTCCCTCCCTCCCTCCCTCCCTCCCCTCTCTCTCACTCTTTCTCTCTCTCTCTCACTCTCTCTCTCTCGCTCTCTCTCTCTCTCTCTCTCTCTCTCTCTCTCTCTCTCTCTTTCTATCTCTTTCTCTCACTCTCTCAATCGCTCTGTCTGTCTATCTCAATCGCTCTGTGATCTGCTCTCCCCTGTTCTCCTTGGCTCTCCTCTCCTTTCTATTCTTCTCTCTGTTCTATTCTCCTCTCCTTTCTATTCTCCTCTCCTTTTTATTCTCCTCTCCTTTTTATTCTCCTCTCCTTTCTATTCTCCTCTCTGTTCTATTCTCCTCGCCTTTCTATTCTCCTCTCTGTTCTATTCTCCTCTCCTTTTTATTCTCCTCTCCTTTCTATTCTCCTCTCTGTTCTATTCTCCTCTCCTTTTTATTCTCCTCTCCTTTCTATTCTCCTCTCCTTTCTATTCTCCCTCCTTTCTATTCTCCTCTCGTTTCTATTCTCCTCTCCTTTCTATTCTCCTCTCCTTTCTATTCTCCTCTCTGTTCTATTCTCCTCTCTGTTCTATTCTCCTCTCCTTTCTATTCTCCTCTTCTTTCTATTCTCCTCTCCTTTCTATTCTCCTCTCCTTTCTATTCTTCTCTCCTTTCTATTCTCCTCTCGTTTCTATTCTCCTCTCGTTTCTATTCTCCTCTCCTTTCTATTCTCCTCTCCTTTCTATTCTCCTCTCGTTTCTATTCTCCTCTCGTTTCTATTCTCCTCTCGTTTCTATTCTCCTCTCCTTTCTATTCTTCTCTCCTTTCTATTCTCCTCTCGTTTCTATTCTCCTCTCCTTTCTATTCTGCTCTCCGTTCTATTCTCCTCTCTTTTCTATTCTCCTCTCCTCTCCTCTGCTCTCCTCTGCTCTCCTCTGCTCTCTTATCCTCTCCTCTCCTCTCTTCTCCTCTCCTCTCCTCTCCTTCCACCGCCGTCCTCATTAAGCCTGCATGTAGCATCAGTTGCTCCTCTTTCTATCTGCACTCTGACCTTCGCGCCATCACTAACCTCAAATGCTCGACTTCTCCTTGCCCTCTCGCCCCCTTCCTTGCGACCCGGCCCCTCCACCAGACGCCTGTCGATTTCTGGAGGGCGGCTAGCACCCAGGGAGCAGGCAAATTAAATCGCTCATTGAGGTCTGTGGGAACAGACATTGCTACTGACGTGTCGGGAGGCGTATGTGGGCGTATGTAACTTGGAAGGTTGGCATCTGGATGGAGGCTGGGGGTAGTGGTGGTGGGTTGAGGGGAGGGGGGAGAATGGTAAAATTGAACGACAGAACATCGAATTTTGGTGGTTTTGGGGGTGGTGGTAGATGTTGAACTGGAAGGGAACGGGAGTGGGGGCGGATGCTGGCAGGGTGGGTGTGGCTTGGAAAAGTGAGGATGGATGAGAAGGACGTGCGCATGCTGGTGAGCGTGAAATGAAAGGATGTGCGTTAACTGGACAGACAAGACTGACCTGAAGGGTGGGGGTGAGTTTAAAAAGGTAGGAATGGGCTACACGGATGAGGACGTGGGTAAACTGAAATGGTGCGGATAGACTGGAAGAATGGAGTTGACGAAAACGGTGGGGATGGTCTTGGGGTTGGTGTGGGGGGAAGTGGACTGAAAGAGTGCAATGGACTTTAAAGATAGACCAAGAGGATTAGGGTGTACTTGGAAAGGAGGGTATAGACCGGAGAGATGAATGGAAACTAGAAGGGTGTTCTTGAACTAGAATGGTGAGGACTCATTGGAAGAACTCTGTGTGTGTGTGTGTGTGTGTGTGTGTGTGTGTGTGTGTGTGTGTGTGTGTGTGTGTGTGTGTGTGTGTGTGTGTGTGTGTGTGTGTTGCCCAAGAAAGACGTGATGGACTTGAAGGGAAAGGGCTGGACTAGAAAAAGTAGGGACGAAATGAAAGGATGGACTTGACAGGAAGATGGGGAAGGAATGGGAGCATGAGGGTGGCTTGAGGGATAGGTATAGACTGGACGGGGTGGGGATGGAGTGGACGATGTTGAAAAATGGGTGAACTTGAACGCATTAGGTGAATTTAGAAGGGGGTGTGATGATAAAATGGCGCGAGAGTGCTGGGCCAGGGCTGGAGTGAGAGGACGTGGGTACTAGTGGCTGGAATCGGCAAAGCGGCGGATGACGTGGTCTTCATTCAGCAAGGAAGGGGGGAGGCTGGACGAAGGACCGGCCGCAGAGTGGAGGGGCCTAGGGAGCAAGCCATTTTGCCAAGTTCACAGCCAGGGGAGGGGCTGCCTGTGAAGTGGGATGACTCGCCCCACCACGAACGTTTTGTCAATAGACTTGGACAGACAGGGAGAGACTCGCTGCCCGTCTCCAGGCAGCCACGACAGGGAGCCCTCTCAGAAGACCCGCCCTCCAGGTCTCCTGGCTGCTCTCTTCGAACGGCCTCAGTCACCAGGCTGCCGGTCGAGTTCTATCAGGAACGGGTCTGAATTACTCGGCAATTTGCTTCATCATGAGGCTCCAAAACTTTACTGTGGTGCCACAGAGTTACATGTACATGTATTATCGATGTCATGACGCCAAAGATGAAGCGTAGCATATGACAAAGAAATGTAAACACACGCGTAGCATATGTTGAGAAAGATTCTATTATAACAGACCATATATATCGTATAAAATTATGAGACTCGATTTAGCAGTACAGTACTATATTTCTTAGATCACTACTTCACACGGTCGTCTTATTAAAATATGGCGGCTACTACTGTTTCTATGCTGATTACCAAATCTCTAGCAGTCGTTTGGTGCTTTCGTGTCAGCTTGATTAAATTCTTATGAGTCGTTCCAGCTTTTTCTGTGACATGGTATGAAAGCTGACGAGAAGAGTTTCAGTGGATATCCATAACATGAAGCTCATTAATCAATAACAGAAATATAGTCGCGAGCTGATTTGTTGTTTTTCCCCCTCAAGAATCCTAACGTGTGCAGCCTGACTAAAATTGGTCATGATCAAAACTATAGGCACAGCGTATTCCCTGAGCTGAGTCTATTTTTCCCCGGTGAAACTCGTCATTTTGCTCCAACAGTCATCTGCTGAGAAGAACCAGTTCGGTCATCTGGAAGCGAATCACTAACCGTGGACGTTGACAGCCTATCAAAGCATCCAGAATGACCTTCCAAACAGCGAACAGCTTACGGGACGCTGACGAGAGGAGGAAAAAGGCTGAATGAGGCTTCCCGGTGCTCGAAAATGCCCTTTTTTCCTCTGAAATTTGACGCGCAGTGATAGTTTTTGGCAGAATGATAAATCCTTTTTTTAAAGACAGCAGGGAAGATTCAATTTACCCAAGTTAAAATCAATGATTCCATGATGCAGTCGGACGCTGGTGACAGGCGAAATAGATTATTGGATTATTGAACTCAATAGAAACACATTTTGGGGTTAAAAATGAGAAAGCAGATAATGCTCTTGAGCCAAGTCAACTCGAGTTTGACTTCTGTAAAAGCAGAACTGGAGTTACATACTGTTGGTCCAAAGACTGGAATACTGTAGAATACTAAATCACACTGATTTCTCATTACCGAGACTTCCTATTTGCATGTTTCGTAACTACAATGCTGCGTTGTGGCGAGACAATGCTTTTTCATGCCTTCTGTTTATTATTATTACTAGAATGTTTAACATGCGTCTGCTGAGCCGTAGCTTTAGCGGTTTTTTTCATTGCCCTGAGCCGGTGTCAGTAAAGAATTGACCCCTGTGTAGGTGAATGACTTGAAAGTGTTACGAGTGTAGTGGACTCCACTGGCGTTTTCACGCTGACCAACCTGTGACTTTCAACTTGTGAATTGACCAGTCAGAGTGGA